>JAGPOW010002742.1:57216004-57250559 GCA_030014935.1 Caiman crocodilus | reverse complement strand
AGGGCTCAGCAATCACCCCCGCCAGCTCCCTCAACACCCTTGGGTGTAGGTCATCTGGACCTGCCGACTTAAAGACATCTAGCCCTTCCAGAAGCCCCTTCACCAGATCAACCCTCACCCCCGGCCTAGCAGTGATTCTCGAGGGGGAATATAGGCTTCCAACGGGAGGGAAGTCCTGGTCCTCCTTCAGGAAGACCGAGGAAAAGAACCCATTGAGGATCTCTGCTTTCCCATCGGCAGTGAGCACCAGTTGCTTGACAAGTTCTTCAGGGGCCCGACACTTCCCGGGGCTCTCTTTTTGCTCCCCACATACTTGAAAAAGAACTTCCTGTTGTCCTTGATCCTAGTTGCCAGGCCTTCCTAATAGCCCTCCTACACTCCCGAGCAGTTGAAGAGTACTCCTCTTTGGAGACTGCTCCTCTCTTCCAAAAATAGTAAGCCTCCCACTTAGCCCTCAGGGTCCCCCAAATATCCCTATTAAGCCATGGGAGCTTCTGGGCACTTTTGCCCATCTTATTATTTATCCAGGTCTCTGGATCTGTCAGGTGCAGTAGTCTGTACCTGATGTTGCCGGTGAAGACTGAGATAAAGTCATTGAGTAATCCAGGCTTTTCTGTATCATCTATCATTAGGTTGCCTCCTCCATTCAGTAATGGAAACACACTTTCCCTGATCTTCCTCTGGTTTCTGACATACTTGTAGAAACTCTTCTTATTACCCTTCACTTCCCTTGCTAGCTGCAATATCTACTGTCCTTTGGATTTCCACAGTTCATCCCTGCATGCCCAATCAATACTCTTATACTCCTCCATAGTTATTTGTCCAAGTTTCCACTTCTTGTAAGCTTCCTTTTTGTGTTTTAGTTCACTGAAAAATTCCTTGCTAAGCCAAGCTGGTCTTATGCCATACTTGCTAGTCTTCCTCTGCATTGGGATTGTTCATTCCTGCACCCTCAGTAAGGTTTCTTTAAAATACAACTAGCTATCCTGGACTCCTTTCCCACTCAGACTGACCTCCCAGCAGATCCTGTCCATCAGTTCTGAGTGAATTGAAAACTGCTTTTCTGAAGTCCAGGAACTATATTCTGCTGCTTTCCTTCCTTTTCCTCAGTATCCTGAACTCAATTATCTTGTGATTGATGTTTCCCTAGTTGTCATCCACTATTACATACTGCCACCAGGAAGTTGTTCCCAACACTCTTCAAAACTTCCTGGATTTCCTGCCTCTACATTGCTGCATTGCCTTCCCAGCAGATGTCAGGGTGACTGAAGTCCCCCATGAGAACCAGGGCCTGTGAACAGGTAACTTGGACTAGTATGAAACTAGTTCCTTGACTGTGCCAGGACTTTCAGTTCTGCCTGTTTGTTTCCCAGGATCCATATGCATTTGTATACAGACATATGAGGTAACTAGCTGATTGTCATAATTTCTCATTTGTTGCCCCTTTCTGCTTATGGTTCCTCCAGGTCACCCACTTACCTTAGGGCTTTGGTCTCCATCCCCTGACAAATGTAGTTTAAGCACAGGTTAGGAAACCTGTCTGAAGATGCACATCCTTCCCTTCATCAGGTGGATCCCATCTCTTCCTAATAATCCTGCTTGTTTGTACAACATCCCATGGTTGAGAAAGCCAAAGCCGTTTTCGCAACACCACTTGCACAGTCATGCATTGATTTGCAGGATGCATCTGCTCCTCCCTAGGCCCTTCCCCTTAACTGGAAGGATTGAGAAAAACACCACCTGAACCCCTGTTCCCTTTACCCTTGCACCCAGAGCCCTGTAGTCACTTGTGATCTGCTCAGGATCTCCCCTGGCAATGCCATTGGTTCTCACATGGATGAGCAGTGTGGGGTAGTAGTCAAAGGTCCAGATGAGTCTTGGTAATTCCTCTGTGACCTCTCAGATCCAGGCTTTAGGCAAGCAGCAGGCTTCCCAAGACAATAGGTCAGGCCAGCAGATGGATGTCCCTCCCCCACAGAAGAGAGTTATGCAGGTAATATTAACACTTCTTTATGCTTTGGCTTGTAATGCCATTTCTAGCCTTTAATTTGATTAAGGATTGATTTTTAATGTTTTTGAGCCTGTTAACTTTGCATGGCATCTCACTAACAGATTGAGACCATAATGGATGCACAATGAATCAATCCATCTAAGATGACGATGAAACCTTTCTGTTAGATGGAACATTTTCATTGGCTGGTGATTAGGATGTTTTCAAAATGGTATTAATGCAAAATCTAATGAATTCTATCAATATTCTTCCAGGTGCAGGATAATACAGAGTCAATTAAAAGCATTAGACTTTGCAGCTAAGATTTATTGTAAAGTCCAGAATGAGGACCAAAATCTATCCCTGTCTCTCTTGGTTTTCCACCCTCATGACAGATTTTGAAATCTAAAAAATGGTAAGATTTATATATACCATTTATATTATTGGTGGATTCAATTTATGTTGACAGAAAATCAGATCCCAGTTTTTCAAGCATCCTATACCCCAGGAGGTAACAAATAGAATATTTATTTGATATGCTTTTGTTGATGCTAGCTAGTGGAATAGACACAAGATTATACCTGGAGCATCTACATGTTAACGAGTCACTGGAGTCATGAATGGTGTGAGTTAATGAAGGGCAATGGTGCTCAGACAGTGGTAAGAGCATGCAGCTTGATTCTTATCAGTTATTTTTTACCCTACCAAAATTTTTTACAAGAAAATAATAGAACCGCAAAATTTTTTAGAAGAAAATAGAATTTGCTCTAAAGCTACTCAGCACACACATCACAAGAATTTTATCTCAGACTCTTCCAGCCTAGGTTCTGGCCACAGATTTAAAGAAACAATGAATATCTTCAGAAGGGTTTCACTGTTATGTATGTTTTTGGGCAAGGGATTAATTAATGCTAGTCTGTGGCTCAATGTCATGGGAACACTGAGCAGTTTTAAGGCTTGGCTGTATTGTTACAATGGCAGCTTCCAACACTGGGGGATTAAGCATACCTCACTTACCCAAATCTGAAGGCATATTCTAGACTGTGGAGGACCACTAGGATGGTTTAGGCTCATTTCTCTATGCCACTTGCAGCCCTTGAGCTTAGGAGTAGGCACAGTGAGATCAGTGTGGTACTGCCTCACTGGTGAACTTCTAGGTTCCTTCAGACTTGGGTGGACAGGGAAGGGGAAGAGTGTATTTAACCTTCCCAGGTACCATCACTGAAGCAGTATAGGCAAGCCTCCATTGGCCTCAGTGAACTGCTAACTGCCATTCTAACATCCATTTTGTCAAAATATCTCTGGGTATTGAGAGATTTATGATTTGTTTGAAAAAAACATTTCCACAGATACAGTAATATGATAATTAAAGACTTTCCAAATTCATAGCAGAGGTAGGCTGCTCAGCAACTCAGTTAGCCTTGAAAGTTCTCCTATGTGTCCCCACCCCCCACAATGTTGGGTGGAGGGACCCTGCTGTTCATCGCTTGCTCCTGACCAGTGGGGAGGCAAAAAATGCAGCTTGAAATATGGCATTATTTTTGCCACTCATTGCTGATTGGCTGAGGTCCCCTGGCATCCCCGTTGTCTATTGCTGACTGGCCAGGAAGCAAAAACAACACCATGTTTAAAAGCATGATTTTCATCTCCCCACTGATCAGAATCAGGTGGAGGGGGCAGGGGACACATGTAGCAGAGCTCACCCAAGTGGTGCGGTCTGTGGTTGTCCCTGTGGTGCTCTGCATGGACTTGATCCCTGCCTGAGGCAGCCCATGCCACACTCCAGCCTGTCTGCTGGCCTGGCCATGGCCAGAATTCACATCTTCTGGCAGGACTGCTCCCAGTGCAGCTGCAGCCACCCAGATGCTGCTTTCACTCCCTTTGCTTCCAGCAGTGGCTCCTCCTCCTGCTGTGCTGCTCTGTGCTGCTCTAAGCTGGGCTGGATTGTGGCATGGGCTGCCCACAGGGGCAGCCAAAGACTGGACAGCCTAGGCAACAAGCTACTGCACAGTGGCATCATGGTTCATGCCTGCAGATGCTACATCAGCATCTCATGTAGAGCATCACAGCATCTCATGTAGACATGCCATCTGAGCAGTATCTCCGTCTAGAAGAACTTCAGTTACAGGTTAGTAACCTTGATTTGTCATTCACTTCCAGGATGACTTGTGCAAAGCCTAGATTGGGTGTACAAAATTCATCTCTCTCTTTCCTATAAATCATAGAATAGATATTATGAAAGGAACAGCAGATATCACTCCATGAGCATTTACATTCTAACCTTGTATTTGGTCAACCTGAGTATTCTGGAACATTCATGGTTCAGGTTGCAATAATACAACCACAGTCTGCTCTGTGGTTGTTTGGGTTATTTTTTTGAAAAATGGAGCAAATTATTTTAACCTGTTTTGATGTGAACTCTTAAAGAAAAATACTTTCCTCATTATTTAAAAAAGGGTCACTTTTTAAAGAATCCTAGTGTAGAAATGATTTGAAAGTTGAAATGTGGCATGCTGGTTGTCCTCTGAAAACATTCTTGTGAAATCTGGTTTGATTTGAGAGTCCTTAAAAACTCCCAAATAGGTGCCACACTTTGCACAAGGACTTTTGATGTATATGTGGAAGTGATTAACATAGTTGAATAGTTGAACAGTATCAAAAGTGCATATTTTATAGTTTACCTCGTGCAGAATTTGAAAAGTCTGCTTTGCAACTTGTAAGAATTCTGCTGTATTGTAAATGATGAGGTCTTCTTTAGGCTTGTAATACATGAGATAGGGGTTTCTGGTAATGTTTGAATAGATTGTTGCAGATGATAGAATTTATTAAAAACATTTGTCGGTTTTTGCTTGTTGTCACTTTGCAGGCCTGGAGTTGTTGAAGTTATTCTTTTGTTTTCCTTTTCTCTTTTCTTTTTTCTTTTTAAAAACAAAACACAATCTCAAATTCTTCCATTAAAAAAAAATTAGACATATGTGACACCATGATATCCAAGGGGGTAGAGGGTAGGATCCAGTTGACATAATATATTTGGGTTTTTAAAAAACTTTTGATTAAAGTCCCTCAACAAAAGCTTTTAATAAAACTGTTGCCACATGATTGGAGGGAAGGTTCTTTCATGAATTGAAACCGGTTAAAATTAGGAAGCAAAGGGCATGGCTAGATGGTTACTTTTCAGGAAGAAGGGACATCAACAGTGGGTTCTCTGATAAGGGATCTTACAAGGATCTATGCTAAGTCCAGTTTTGTTCAACATTTTCATCAATGACCGGGAAATATGGCTACACAGTGAAATCTTTACAGATGATACTAAATTATTCCAGGTAGTTAAATCCAAGCTGCAAGAAAAGAGCTGCATGAGTTAAGTGCATGGACAAAAAAATGGTAAATGAACCTAAGTGATGACAAGTGTAAGGGAATGCACAGGGAGGAAAACAACCTCAATTATATAGTGCTGGATTTTGAGCTAGGTGTTCAGAATCAGGAAATAGATCAGGAAATACATCTTGGAGTCAGCCCCCCAGGTAAGTCAGGGGTGGGGCTGGGCAGGGAATTGAGGTTCTCATAGCGAGGGAGGGAGAGAGTTGGGAAGAACTGGGGCCATGTGCAACTGCAGGGTCCAGGCAGAGAGTGGGATGGGGCTGTAGACGACTTGTCTGGGGGACAGCAGGGGGCTGGCTCCCCAATTATGCATGCAGTCCAGGGGGGCATGGGAAGCAATGTGCCTGGAGCAATGTGTCCCCCATATCTGTGTATGGGGTGATGGCTGGGGTTCTGTGTCTGCTGCAGGCTTGGGCTCCCCGCCTTGCTTGCTCCTCCTGGACCTTCCAACACACAGTGGGTGGGACCCCGTGCAGCAGGGCAGAGTGGGGTGGGGAAGCTCAGTGCTGCTGCTACAAGCCCAGGACTGCCATGGTGAGGCACCACCTGCCTACCTAGCAGCAGTGAGAGGTACATCTCTGTGCCACCATCCCTGCTGCTGCCAGGTGGGTGGGGGTGCCTCACCAAGGCAGCATGGGGCTCCCAGTGATGACACTGAGCTTTCCTGCTGGGCCCTGTTCTGCCCTGCTATGCTGGGTATTTCCTGCTGGGCCATGGAAGCCCCAGGGGGAGGGCAGCAGAGAAGGAAGAACCAAGACCAGAGCAGACAGCCCGCACCCCCCTCCCAATGGCTCCACTCTGGCATGCCACTGATCGGGAAGAGGGAGCCACGCTCTATGTTCCACTCCCTGGTGAGGCCTCAGCAACTCCTGCCTCCTGAATATTATGTTCAATACTGGTCTCTGCCTCTTGAAGAAGATGTAGTAGGATTAGAAAAGGTACAAAGAAGGACAACCAAGATCATCAGGGGTATGGAGAGCTGCCATACTAAGAGACACTAAAACGGCTAGTACACTTCAATTTGGAAAGGAGAAGGCCAAGGGGAGATGTGATAGAGGTCTATAAAATCATGAAGGTTATGAACAAAGTGAATAGGGAACTATTATTCACCAAGTTACAGAATACTAGGACTAGAGGAAACCCACTGAAATTAGTAGAAAACAGGTTTAAAACTAATAAGAGCAAGTACTTTGTTACACAGCATGTAGTTAACTTATGGAATTCATTGCAACAGGAAATTGTACAGGCAGATAACAGGATAGATAACTCTAAAGCTATCTGGATCAATGCTCTCCTTGCCACTGTCAGAGACAAGATACTAGACTGGATGGACCATAGCTCTGACCCCATATGACATTTCCTATGTTATTTAATTTCCTGGATTTCAGAGATTTGTTTAAAATATCTTAATTCTTAATTTCTCCATTTTTAGAATTGTGGTGAAGTTGATGTACTGAAATAGATTTCATAGACATCTGGGCTGGAAGGGACCCCAGAGGATCATCGAGTCCAGTCCCCTGTCCCAGGGGCAGGAAGTTAGCAGGGATCAGAGGATCCCAGCAAGATAAGCATCCAAATGTGTCTTGAAGGCATTCAAAGTAGGTGCTTGAATCACCTCTGGCAGCAGTCTACTGTCCAAGCCCCTGAGGTTTGAAATAAAGAAGTTCTTTCTCATGTACAGCCTGAATCAGTAATGGTGCAGTTTGTGACCATTTGATCTTGTCATCCCTCGGGGCACTCTGGTGAAAAGAAACTCTGGTGAAAAGATACTGATGGGTACCCCTGATAAACTTATAGGTCACCAGGTCATCCTTGAGCCTGCACTTTTCCAGGCTGAAGAGTCCCATGACACTCAGCCTCTCCTCATAAGGTCTGGTTTTCTGGCCTCTAATCATGTGCATGACTCTCCTCTGCACCCTCTCAAGCATCTTCACATCCCTTTTGAATTGTGGAGTCCAAAACTGGATGCAGTTCTACAGCTGCGGCCTCACCAAGGCCGAATACAATGGGAGAATGACATCCTGGGATTTGCTTGAGAAGCCTCTATGGATGCAAGCCACCATTTTGCTTGCTTTACTAGCTGCTGCATCACACTGAAGGCTTATGTTCATCTTGTGGTCAATCATGACCCCCAAGTCCCTTTCATCTCTAGTGTTAACCAATGTAGCACTGCTGAGCCTATAAGCATGCTGCAGGTTTTTCCTCCCAAGGTAGAGAACCTTGCATTTTTCAGTGTTGAACACCATCATGTTCTCATCCACCTATTTTGTGAGCCTGTCAAGATCTGCCTGGATCACCTTCCTGTCCTCAGGTGTGGATGCTTTACCTCAGAGTTTGGTGTCATCAGCAAACTTGGCCAGTCCACTTCTGACACCAATGTCCACATCATTGATTAAGATGTTAAATTGTATAGGCCCTAGGACAGAGCCTGAGGTATCCCACTTGTGACTGTGCACCAAGACAATTGACTTCCATCAACCACCACCCTCTGCGTCCTACCATGGAGACAATTCCCCAGGCAATGGATTGTGGTGAGGTTGAGGCCACAGTTAGCCAGTTTAGCCAAGAGGTGATCATGGCATTCCAGATCGAAGGCTTTTTTAAAGTCAAGATATACAACGTCTGTCTCTTCCCCCTTGTCCAGGTGATGGGTCACCTGGTCATAAAAGGAAATGAGATTGGTCAAGCAAGACCTACCCGCAGCAAACCCATGCTGGTTATCCCTCAGGATATTGCCTTCCCCAGGATAGAAGTCAGGCTGATGGGCCTGTAGTTTTCCAGTTCTATTTTCCTCCCTTTCTTGAAAATAGGCACCACATTGGCCCTCTTCCAATCTTGGTGTAAGATACATACAGACAGCCTCCATTCTGATAGCCAACATCTTAGTCAGTCACATGGGCAACTGGTGCCTCCTGAGTTGAGGAGGGGAGGGCACCCACAGAAACCACTGGTGGCATTGGCAGTGGGGACAGGGCTACAGAGCACTTGTACAAGCCATCAACAGTGAGGATGGGACTGGTGATCACCTGCAGAAGCTACTGGTGGTGTCAGTGGTGGGACAGGGCTGATGGACACTTGCAGAAACCACCAGCAGGGATGAAGCTGGTGAGCACCCACAGAAGATGTCGGCAGTGGGGATGGCCCTGTCAGGGGGACAAGTATCCCAACTATGCCCCCTTACCAGTCGCCTGAGGTCATTCAATCATGTTCAGTATCCTTTTACAGAATAGTGTACTGAGTTTACTAAAGTAGGTACAAATTTCTATTTAATTCAATAACCCAAGCTTTTTCTTTTTACCCCTCCTAGCCTGTTGGGGAACATCTTAGCAATAGTCTCGGGCATACCGGTGATAAAAGCACACACCTGGCTATGTTAATTTGTCTACCAAGTACATTGTTCCTATCACACATTTTATTTGGCTGTATACTAGGAGGTTTGGCTCCCTGTAAAGCTTTCTGGCCATGCTCTTGTACTGTTTTTTCTCCAGGTAAAAATGCTGCCTTATCTGCTGTACCACAAAAGATCTGTTGTAATTTCCTGTGAAATGCCTTAGGTGCTGAACACAATCCAGATGGAAGCATATAGGAATGGTATGTCCCCAAAAGAGTCTTGAATACATGAAAATGTGTGCTCTGTTTTTCAAAGGATACTTGCCAGGGCTTTGCTGCTGTCTCAGTCATAGATAAATAGAGCTTGGAAGTAGTGGGAAATGTTCCTTTCAGTATATTTGTTGAGTTATTTGGTGTTTGTGCATAAAGGAAAAAATCCATTTCTTTGCATTTTTTTACTTCCACACTGCAGATTCTTCCCTACTTCAGCCAGGTCAATGATCTATCCACTTCTCCTTTTAGCTTATGGTGAGGGAGTCTGTTCTCAGGCTTTGAATGATGTAGCAGCTGGGCTCTTTCAGTCTGATAGCATATTTCATTTAACTCTTTTCTGTCCCTAATATGCTCCTCATGTGCTTCCTCAATTATTTGCTACGGTATACTCTTTGGGAATATACCCTCTTAAAGAGACCAAGGGCTTGATATGCTTTTAACCCAATAATGGGTTTCCTAGTGCAATTACAAACAGCATCTTTTCCACTTTATTTACCCAGATATGTAGTTTGTATATCCCTTTAGTGAAGATAAGCATTCACTTGTAAGTCTTAATATTTACTCATTTACCTTCTACAGCCTATGGTATTCATTGGTATTACTAACACTGTTTCTGGCACCTGACTTGTGCAGCTGTGCCCTACTAAAACGTAATTAACATCCCATTTGCCAGACTAATAGTCTATTCATCTTGTGCTGCAGCACAGTTCTATGAAAAACCCACCTGAAGAAGTGGTACTCTCATTACTTTGTTGTCCATGATGAGCACACTCTGCTGGCATTGCAAACTCCTGCAAGGTAGTGTCATCCATTGTAGCCTGTGATCTTTTCCTCAGATGCCAAGCACTTTCGTGACTCATGTTGGTTTTCATAGCACATGTAGCTTTCTGTGCTACTTTTGCTTGATCCCAGCTTTGCACTCCACTTACCTTTATGCCTAAGGTCTCTTTCTGTGTTGTACCTTGGATTCTCAATTATATCAACAGTTTCAGAAGCAGTCTTTACCCTCTACATTTCTTTCTTTCTGGGTAACTCCCTTTTCTTGTCAAATTGTAAATATTCTGTCAGAGGTTGGTTCTGTTTCAGTAGTTTCTCTGTAAGTGTTCTTTCAGTTGTCTGCAAGTTTTTTATTAGGTAATCAACTGTCAAAAATTGCAAGATTTGGGTTTTCAGCTTCAGATCACTAACCAGCTTTTCCGTACTTTTACTTTCCTTTTGCGCCTCAAATTCAACATATACTGCTCTTATGTTTTCCTTGTACATGGAAAACAACACTCTTTAATGTCTCTAATGTAGTTTTGCTGTTAGCCTCTTCTATTCAGATTAACTAGGAACTATTAAAAACGTCAAGATCTTGTGAAATGGCCTTTTTTAAAAAAACATGACTTTCTGCATATGTTGTTTTTAATGGCACCTATGGCAAAGAAATGCTGTTTAAACATTCACTTGTTGTCTTCCACAATTATAGAAAGTTTCAGCTACAGCATTATCTTCTCTATTTTTCTGTTCAGGTTTATATACATGAGCATTTATTTCTTTTGTTGCTGGTACTATCTGGTATGTAGTTGTTAGGGTGACAATATTTGGATCTTAGAGAGCACTGGATTTGTAGCTGAATACAAGGCATGACCTGTGGCCTAGCAAGGCTACTAACCACAAGGCAGAATAATATATTAAAAATATATTGCAAGATGCTTAGGCAACCACATTTTGCTTTTGAACGTTTATGCTAAGCCAGCCATTTGCTTATGCTAAGTAACCATTTTAATGGTGTCAATCATTTTCTGAGGGAAAAGCAGCAAGTAAATCTGTGTGAGTCTGCGTGTTGTGAACCAGCTACAGTAAGGAATGAGTTAAGATGTAGAGGACCCAAAAAGGTGGAAGATGGTACAACCTGAAACAGGAAAAACAGACTAGAATGTGAAAAAACAACATGTCATTGGTAACAGAATCTGAGATGAATATACGAAAAAAAGTGAATGGTGAAGAAGCCTCCAGAAGATTCTAGATTTTGTTCAAAGTCCACCCATTGACCAAAGAAGAGAAGTCAAGGTCTTAGACATGCGTTCATAGCAAAAATGAAGGAAATGCATAGGCAATTCCGTGCTAATGAAACAAACAGTAAACAGAGACAGAGCTTGAGAGGGGAGGAGAAATGGGTGGAACAGAAGGCAGGACAGAGAGTAGAGTGAATGTTAATGAGTATAAACCAAACTGTATAAATATGGCAAAAAACTATTGTTTGTTGCTGTTCCCTGTCTTCATAGACTGAGTGTTTGTGAGGGAGCTTGTCCAAAGTGGTCTCCATTCTGAATAAAGCTGTTGAGAACAATGTGTGCTGGTGTTTGCTCCCTGCTTGCTCTGGCTAATGAGTACCAAGATCATAAGCAATTGGACAGTTGTCTCCCTAGTCATTGGGCACCACATGGAGTCAGGGTCTAGCAGTAGTGATCACGTTGAAGCAGTGGACTTGACAGATCTATTTAATTGACTATGTCAGTTCCAACTACTCTTGCATTATACATGAGTTTATGCATAATACAACACAAACCTATTAAATGTATAGTTCCCAACAAGACAGACCGATCACCTTTGGGACCTTATCAATTGTTGTTTATAAGTAAATAATTTTGGTCAGTGAATAAATACAAAACTAGATTATTGGTAATAGAGTAGGAATTTTTGCTATCAAAGCTCTCCTGGAAGGAGCTTTCATTTTTTGTTTCTATAATACTTTAATTGCCTCAATGAAACGCATGTATTTTTCCTTTGTTATAATCAACTTGATCATAAGGTATGGATCCAAAATAAACATTCGGAAGAATTTTCCATTTTTTTTTCAATGTAGTCTTTCTTTCACACTTGAAACAACTGTCACTTATTGGCTTGAGTATAATAGATCAGAACAACATGAGATCCATGGTCAAATGATTTCATTGTTTCATCAGTCCAAATTATATATGTTAGGATGGTAAACCCTTGCTTTTTCCCACTCTTTTTTCCCACTCTTTTCCCTGGCTGATTTATGGTGAGCCCGAACACTAAAAGAATTTGTCTTGTAGCTGATGCATTGCTTACCTATGCCCAAGTTAAAGTTTTGACTGGGCATAAGACTTAAGATGCTAAAGCCAGTAGAAGTGTAATGATTATTTTAATTAACATAAGCAAAATGCAAAATTGCTGGACTTAATAGAATGTAGGGCTTTAAATGGTTAATCATTTGTCTCATCATTTGACTGTTAGTTTAGTTGTGGAATGGAAGTACTAAAACCAGACAGGGGAGGAAATCAATGGTATATCAAGAGGGAAAATGGAAAAGTAGGCTTTTAAGATGAGTAATCACAAGTGACCGAAGGTAGTAGGGGTGACGATCTCATGCAGGTGCAGAGTGGAAATTTTCAAGATAATGGGCTAATGCATAGCCAATTCAATGGAAATGAAAGTAGGAGAGGAGTCATGGGCATAATGGTCTGGGGAGAAGACTGGAAATGGTTTAATGCTAATGAGTATGGACTGGAAGGTATAAACATATGAAAGCAATGATGTTCTGGGCTGCTTCCCGGCTTGGTAGGGACCCGTCCAAAGTTGCCTCCACTTCAGTAAAGTTGTTGAATGCAGTATGTGATTGTGTTTGCTCCATGAGTGATTGTGCTTGTGATTCCATGGGCAATTGATTCATTTCTCCCTAGTCATTGGGCCTCATGAGGAGCTGAAGTTTAACATCTTGGTGTAGTTGACAGGTTGACACACATTTGGAGAGACTGATCATCTCATCCTACCAGGGTAAGGTGTAGGAGGAATTCCTAGATTCTCTTGGGCTTTCCTCAGCTATCATTCCCCAATCCATCTCCTTTTTCTCAGTAGCATGGCAATGGGTAAAAAGGCTTTTCCTCTGCTGGTTTGGGGTCAGGGTGATCTCCATGAGTTTGTGGAGTCTTGGGTGAGTTGGAATGGAGGTCAATTGCAGGGGCCCCTGGAGTGTCCATCTAACCCATTGTGGGTGTCAACCCGAGAGTGGGCTGAGGGTGGTTTAAAAGAGAAACAGCAGAAACCAGTCTTCCATAAAGCTGCTGCCCTCCAGGCATTGTCCTGGGGTGTTCAATCTCTATGGCAAGAGTGCCAGGGTAGGGAAACTCTTTGTCAGGAAAAAGATGATCTTATTTATCAACTTAACAATGTTGTTGCTGGGCAATTAAGTCACCCATGCATCGGTGCTTACTGTTGACATAAAAGAAAGGGATTCAGAGGACTTGTGTAGTGTCAGGAGGGAAATTGACTCTCTCAAATCTCTCATTGATAAGTTGTATCAGGAGTGTGAGACCCTGGGAAAAGCAGCTGATTCTTGGGGTGTCGCCCTTTTGAGTGGCAAAGCGCTGTCAGCAGTAACTCCTTCTGCACCCCTTTCTTATCCTACTTTGATCCCTAAAACCCCACTTTTCCATCCTCCCAGTGAACCTCCTGACTATTCAACAGAAGTGCTTCCTATTGAACGAGTCATGACTTTTGTTCCCAGCCCCAGAGAGGAGGCACTGCTAACCAGAGATTACTCCATAGAACTGGTGTAGAGATGCCAGAGAAAATCACCCAAATGCAGCGGGTTAGAATCATCTCACCATCCCCTCAGGAGAAAGAGGCACTGAAAGCTCAATTGGGTCTCATGTCTTTGGAGTGGAATTGTTGCCCTGTGGGATCAAGCCAACTCTTAGGGTCTCAATATTGCATTGTTAGACAGGAGGGTGTAACACAATTGCACATATACAAACACACAAATCAATTAGGTGCATACACATGTACCAGCTCAGGTACATACACATTCAAACCAGCCTAGGCACATGAATACCTATTATCAATTCAAGCACATACACTATACACCTCAAAAGTTAGACACAGATCACTAATTCATATATCATACACACAGTGCCATACACATACACTCACACTAGCAACTCAAATACACACACATTCAAAATAACTAGTCTAGTTTCATGCACACCTATCACCTGTTTAAGCCCATACATGCTACACACACCAAATTTAGACAAAATAATTTACCAGTTACCAACACCTGTACATCCAATACACATATGTGGATTACTAATTCATATACCACACACACACACAATGACATTTAAATATATATGTGTTAAACATATTTGTATATATGTGTGTATTCACTAATTTACACACATACCACCCAATTACACATATGCATAGGTGAATTCCTAATTTGGGTGTTGTGATGTATATGTACATATGCGCTTGATATACTTGGGATACCTGGGGAAAGGTTAAGGTAAGAAACTAGAAGTGTAGGGAGTTAAGGTTACCAGGACCGGGATTAGAATCAATAGACTAGAGGGGCCTGGGATGAATAATTGAGGCTTGGGGGATAACTTTGAGTTAATTGATCTTAATTGATTAAAAGATAATGCCCAAAGCCTGCAGAACAGGGAAACAATGTTGGCACAGAAGCTGGGACTGGAGCCAGAGCTATGGGGGGAACTGAAAAGGTAGGTGGGGAGAGGGAAAATAGAACTAAGGGAAAGTGTGGGTGGTAAGGAGGGGCTCTGGATGTGTGGAGCCAGAGGATGGCTCCAGGGCAGGTAGAGAAGTTGCAGGGAGTGGCAGTAGGTACTGAAAGCTGAAGAAAGGCTCCAGCTGCTGGAGAAAACTGCAGGACACCCACGAGGAGATGGGAGGCTGCAGGGGGTGGTGGCGGATGACTACAGAAGATGCAGAGGAAGCCTGAAAACAGAGAGACAGACAGCAGAAAATCACAGGAAAAGCAGCAGGTGAGACTGAAAGGCAGCAGGAAAGCAGAGAAAGGCAGCAGAAAGTCACAGGGAAAAGGCAGTAGGAATTGAGAGGAGATAGGGAAACTAGTGGAGAGGGGTGGGCCTGGAGCAGAGAGAGAGAGAGACTGGAATTTAAGATAAGGAAGGGACTGGGCTTCAGTAAAACATAATCCAGCTTGGGGTTTCAAATGACAGTGGTTTAATTGAACAGGGGAGATGGTGACACAATGCCTTATTGGTTCCCTTGCACCCCACCCCCACACACACACAATGGCAGCAGGGGTTACAGAGGTTGGTGCACAATGGTGCAGGGGCTGATGTCCACTGAAGTCCATAAGGAGGAGAGAGAGAGACTGTACAAATTGTAGGAGGAGGTGTGAAGGTAATATTTACCTATCCGAGGCTGGAAAGGGGTCCTTGTCCAGTAGATGTTGTCCAGAGGCGGGTCAGCAACAGGGCCTCTGGATGGATAGGTGGTGTGCCATGGTACTGGTCCAGATGGAGAGGGCATCCCACTGGGTCTGTCTTCACTGCCCCTTTTTATAGGAGCAGATCTTGTGTGACCCTAGTGACAGGAGGCATGCCCAGGCAAGGGTCTGTCCTGGTGTACTAAGTACATGCAGTTTTGGCTGTCTGTAATGGTGAGAGTTGCTGGTTTTGCAGGGTCTTTTGTCTTTCAAATGCTGGTCTTGTCTCTGTTCCTGGGTGAGGTCTGTGGTTCCTGGATGAATCAATGTGAGATGATGATCCAGTCATTACAGGCCATTTAGAAGAGGCCTGCTACCATTGTATTTCAATCATTCCCAATCATTCTTATTCATTGGGAAACCAATTTACATGGGTACAATGAGTTATATTGTTACAACATGGGATGCCCAGGCACAGGACACAAGATGGGGGTTTGACGTATAAAATGGAAACTTGACTTTGGTTCACTTACAAACACAGGCCTAAACCATACAATATCCATATGAAACAATAAAAATCAATATGAAAATGATAATAATACAACATACAACAGTAAAAATCAATACAGAACTAATAATTAAACATGTTAAAATGGTAGATCTCCAAAACCAAAAACTTGCTACCAAAATAAAAAAGTTTAAAGCTTATTCTAAGTCTGAGCTCACTTACCTATAGGGAATACAGAGGGAGAGAAAAGTCAGAAATAGTTGGGGAAGGGGAGGGAATGCATGTTAAAATAAATTTAAAAAAGAAAAACTGTAGGTTTTGCTACAGAATAATTGGACTCAGTGGTTGGCAACAGCAGAGAAAGGTCTCGGTTTGTTATCGGAGAATGAACTGACCGATGTTTTGCTAGTATTGACTAAAGGTATGAGCCCTGCTATGTTGGGAGGTGGTGAGTGGCAGGTTTGAAAGTCAATAATCGCCCTTGCCCTTTTTGGTATTTATACCCTAGATCAGAGCATTAGGCAAATGCGACTGCTTCCAGGGGAACATCTGCGTTCCGTCACTGAGAGGGTGCAAGTGTGGGGCCAAGTTTAGGAAGATTCTATGCCAGCACAATGGTTTCTTCCACCCAATTCTGGAGCCAACCGGGCAACTCGCCTTTTTGCATGTTGACTGCAGCTGGACCCTCCTTAATTACTCCTGATGTTAGAAATGCAGTTGGGAGCATTGCAGGTGGACAATCTGCATCACTATTTTGAAAAGGCAAAGGCTTAGTGTGATTGCAGCAGACAGGCCAAAGCAGGCAAGCTCAGGGAGCAGCTAAGTCTAGACAACAGTTGAAATATCTAGAGCAGATGATGGAAAGTCTGGCTGCCAGATTTGCAGGTTCTCTAGCTAAGGGATCTTATGATCACTCCCAGGGCTGAAACAATGTGCAGGGAGGTGATCAAATCAAGAAGGGTCCTCAGCTATACCTCCCAGGGGACTAGCATTGTCTCCAAGGGGTGTGCACAGCTCTGAATTTTGCACGCCGAAAAACCTGTTTCAAGTGTGGCACTCCCTGGCCTGCCCCATGGGTGCTTACCCTCACTTCTGAACCTACACCCCCATCCCCATCCAATTTATACTGAGGCTGTGCCCCCACGGTCTCAGCCACTGTTTCTCCTTTCAGTTTAACCAGAACGGGAGACCATGGGTCCAGGGTTGGGTAGAAGGAGAGGTGCTTGAAGCTTTTCTATTAGATACCTGCAGGTAAAGTTGTATAAGCATGAGTCTAATCAGTCCAAAGAAAAGGAGAACTTTGTTTTGCAGAACTTGAAGAAACATGGTCATGATGGAAAAGACAGTGACAATATTGGACTTAAGTGTCTGCTGGATCATCAGTTGCAACCTTCTGCCACTTGAAGGGTATGTTAGATTTGCATTTTTTCCAAATCATTTTTTTGCAGGTGATGATACCGATGAGCCAGAGTATGATATTATAGAGCCCTTTTATCCCAAGAGCCCTGAACCCACTATTGAGCAGCATAAATTGCCAACTGTGCCACCTGCAGCCTCCGTTCCAAGTAGTCACAAGTTAATGTCTGTTCAAGCTAATTTCCCCTCTTACAAGTGTTTTTTGGGGCTTATGGATGTCACCTCATGGAATCTAAATGCTAAATTCCTGGATTCCACTGGGCACTATGTAACAACAGATCAAATTGCAAATTGGCCCTGGTGGAAAAGGTGAACTATCCCTTGGTGGCAGGGAGGCACTTGTAATGGAAAAAGTGGATAGGGTTATTACTGGGGATTCATTTCCTACACACACAATGCCCCTTATGGAGATGCAAATGGGTGCTCTGGAGTTTTGCCATTGGCACCCAAGGATTTCCCTCAACCAAACCTCACAGTTTATAGATTTCAAAGACATTAGGTCTGGAAGGGACCTCAGAAGATCAGTGAGTCCAACCCCCTGCCCAAAGGGCAGGAAGTCAGCTGGGGTCATAGGATCCCAGCAAGATCAGCATCCAATTTTTTTTTAAGGTGTTCCATGTTGGTGCTTGAACCATCTCCAATGGCAGGCTATTCCAGACCAGCCTGAAATGGTCTTACAGTAGTTTATAAGCATTTGACCGCATCATCCCTTGGGGTGCTCTGGTGAACAAACATTCCCCCAGATCCTGGTGGTCACCCCTGGCAAACTTATAGGTGGCCATCAGATCAGCTCTGAGCCTGCACTTTTCCAGGCTAAAGAGCCCCATATTTCTCAGCCTGTCATCATAAGGTCTGTTTTCCTGACCTCTGATCATATACGTGGCTCTTCTCTGAACTCTCTCAAGCTTCTCCACATCCTTTTTGAATTGTGGGGCGCAAAACTGGATGCATTACTCCAGCTGCGGCCCCACCAAGGCCGAGTACAAGGGGAGAATGATGTCCCGGGTGTGGAAGAAATCAAACTTCACATTGTGGTTGTATCAGAATTGGCAGAGCCATCTAGGTTTATTTAAAGCTATACAAGTGATCACAGGGGGAGTTCTCAAAGGAACTCTGACCTCTACAAATTTACAAGCATATTTATACTTTAAACAGTGAGAAAAGATGCAGGGTTCAGACAAAGCAACCTTGAGAGAAACAGAAGGATGTTGATCTGTTTGTCATATGTAAGCAGTTTACTTATTCAGGAAAGAAAACACTATGTTTTGGGAACAGTTATCAGCTTCTAGTTGGAAGGAGAGGAAGAGGTTAAAATCTGCACACACAGCTTAATATATCAAGACAAAACAAGGCATGAAGTTTTTTTCTTATCTTAGAACATTTTGAAACATGTAGCATCAGCATCTTTTTTCTTCTCTTTCTTTCTTTCTTTCTCTTTGTCTCTCTTCTTAGTCAAGTAAGAGGTCTGGTTAATCTGATTTCCACAGGGGATTTGCTTGAGAAGCATCTATGGATGCAAGCCAGGATTTTGGTCACTTTACTAGCTGCAGCATCGCATTGCAGGCTCATGTTCATCTCGTGGTCAATGATGACCTCCAAGTCTCTTTCTTCCATAGTGCTAGCCAGCATAGCACTGCTAAGCCTATAAGGATGCTGCAGGTTTTTCCTCCCAAGGTGGAGAACTTTGCATTTTTCAGTGTTAAACACCATCATGTTCTCATCTGCCCATTTCCTGAGCCTGTCTAGGTCAGCCTGGATCATCCTCCTGTCTTCAGGTGTGGATGCTTTATCCCGAAGTTTGGTGTCATTGGTGAACTTGGTCAGTCTTCTTCTGTCCAAATCATTAATTAAGATGTTGAACAATATGGGTCCAAGGAGAAAGCCTTGGGGGACCCCACTGGTCACAGGGCACCATGATAATTGACTTCCATCAATTACCACCCTCTTGATTGAACCATGAAGTCAATTTCCCAGCCATCAGATCATGGTGGACCCAAGGCCACAATTGGCCAGTTTAACTAAGAGGTGATCATGGGATACCAAATTGAAGGCTTTTTTGAAGACAAGATATATGACATTAATCTCTTCTCCCTTGTCCAGGTGATAGGTCACCTGGTTGTAAACGGAAATGAGATTGGTCAAGCAAGACCTAACCACAACAAACTTGTGCTGGCTCTTTCTCAGGATGTTGGTGTCAGCCAGTCCATTAAGGATGACCTCTTTAATAAACTTTTCTAAGATCTTCCCCAGGATAGAGGTCAGGCTGATGGGCCTATAGTTTGCCAGATCCACTTTCCTCCCTTTCTTGAAGATAAGTACCACATTGGCCTTTTTCCAGTTTTTGGGCACTCCACCAGAGCACCAGGAGTTGTCAAAGATTCATAGCAGAGGCTGGGCTATGATGCTCACCAGCTCCTTGAGTACCCTGGGATGTAGATTGTCAGGGCCAGCTGACTTGAAAGTATCCAGCCTCTCAAAGTGATCCTTCATGAGGTCAGCATTGATGAAGGGCAGGGTATCTCCCTCATCCAGACCTCTCTGTCCTGTAGTGGGCATGGGCGTCCCATGGGATGGATGAAAGACTGACATGAAGTACCCATTTAATGTGTTGGCTTTTTCCTGGGCATAAGTTGTCATTTGTCCCATCTGCTTTAGCAGGGGTCCAATGTTGCCCTTGCTTTTCCTCCAGCTCCCCACATATCTGAAAAAGAACTATTTATTGTCCTTGATACTCGAAGCTAGTTGGAGTTCAGTTGTAGACTTGGCTTTCCTGATTTCCTCCCTGCAGGACTAGACCAGTGCAGAATATTTCTCCTTGGAGGTGAATCCCATTCTTCATCCTTTGTAGGCCTTTCATTTTAGCCTCAGGAGGTCTGCTAGATCGCTGGAGAGCCAGGGGGGCTTCTGTGCCCTCTTGCTGTCTTTCCTTCAAGATGGAATAGAATTAGCTTGTGCATTGAGGATCACTCCCTTGAGGAGCAACCACTCTTCCTGAACTCCCCTCCCCCTGGGGTCATGGTCCCTTAAAGCCTCACTGACAAGCCTCCTGTGCTTGTCAGAGTCAGCTTTCCTGAAGTCTAGGACTTCAGTGTTGCTGACTGACTTGCCGGCTTTATGGAAGATGGTGAAGGTGATCAGCTCATGGTCACTGCAGCCAACTTCCCATCAATCACTAGGTCACCAATTAGGTCATCACCACTGACCAGTACCACATCGAGCAGCACTTTACTTCTTGTTGGCCCATAGACTTCTTGAGTCAAATAGAGGTCATCCACACAAGCTAGGAAGCTTTGCAACTGCTTGTATTTTGCTGAGTGATCCTCCCAAGCGATGTTTGGGTAGTTGAAGTCATCCATGACAACATGGTCCTTTAGTATGTGGCCTCAACCAGTTCCCGGACGAACTTCTGGTCAAGCTCAAGACTTTGCGTGGGAGGTCTGTAGTAGACTCCCACTGTTGTGTCCTCTGTGCCACGTTCCCCATGGATTGTAACCAAGAAAGTCTCCAGTCATCCACCCTGGTCACCAACATCAGCTTGCAGGGACGCATAGCTTTCCTTAACATAGAGAGCTACACACTCACCCCTTTTATCTACTCCATCCCGCCTGTACAGGGTATAGCCATCTATACCCATGGTCCAGTCATGGGTGGAGTACCACCAGATCTCCATTATCCCTATGACATTGTAATTATTTGTGTTAAGCAGGAGGATGAGTTACTTCTACTTATTTCCCAATGTCCTGGCATTTGTGTACAGGCAGGCAAGTGTCCCCTTGGGGGCTCTTGCCTTGCCTACAGATTGTACCAGGGTTGGGCCAGGGGTGGGGTCCCTTAACTGCCTTGGCCTGCTGGCTTTGCAAGGGTTGCTCAGTCGGCCAGCAGTGACAGTAGTCCCCCCATCCTCCAGTGGGCTTAGTTTAAAGCCCGGTGGAGTAGGTCAGCCAGTCTGACTGAGAAGAGCCTCCTCCCCAGCAGAGAGAGGTGGAAGCCATCTCTTCCCAGAAGCTTGCTGCCCCTCTCACCAAAGAGCAGGCTGTGTTCATGGAAGCCAAAGTCTTGCCAATGACACCAGCACCGCAGTCTTTGGTTAGTAAAGCATTACCTCCCAAGTTAACAACAGTTCAATTTTTTTAAAAGTCAACCACTGAGAGGCCTATTGTTTCCCACAACAAAATGAATTTTTGAAAGGCTGGTGTGCCACCTACCTCTATCAGCAAGAGGTATAGTAAGATGGGAGCAGAAAATCACTTGGCATGCTAGTGGCACTGATATGAAGTCAGAATGGAGGTCTCTAATCTTGAAATGGAACATTAGTTGGTTGGCTGATTTCATAGACATTAAGGCTGGAAGGGACCTCGGAAGATCATCGAGTCCAGCCCCCTGCCCAAAGGGCAGGAAGTCAGCTGGGGTCATAGGATCCCAGCAAGATAAGTCATCCCTAATAAACTTATATGTGGCCATCAGATCACCCCTGAGCCTGCGCTTTTCCAGGCTAAAAAGCCCCAGGGCTCTCAGCCTGTCATCGTAGCGTCTGCTTCTCTGACCTCAGATCATGTGTGTGGTTCTTCTCTGGACTCTCTCAAGCTTCTCCACATCCTTTTTGAATTGTGGAGCCCAAAACTGGACACAGTTCTCCAGTTGCAGCTTCACTAAGGCCGAGTACAAGGGGAGAATGACGTCCCGGGTTTTGCTTGAGAAGCATCTATGGATGTAAGCCAGGATTTTGGTTGGTTTACTAGATTCAGCATCACACTGCAGGCTCATGTTCATCTTGTGGTCAATGATGACCCCCAAGTCTCTTTCTTGCATAGTGCTAGCCAACATAACACTGCCGAGCCTATAAGGATGCTGCGGGTTTTTCTTCCCAAGGTGGAGAACCTTGCATTTATTGGCTTTGAACACCATCAGATGAAAAATGGGTTATAGTGAAGTGAGTCCAGATTTGGGTTACATAGCTAACAAATCTTCTAACATCCAAAGCTGCCACACTGCACCAACCACAGAGAAACACAGTGTGGATCCCACTGGGTTTGCGACAATGCCATCACCATCACTGGCGGTACTGTATGTTCGGTACTCACCCCATTGTTCTCTATCCCTTACCCTGATGGACACCTAAATTGGGAATTCCACTTGCCTTGGCGGAATAGTAGCATGGAAAGGACAGTATTGCTCAATGCCTCTATTCTTCACATGAGAATCACAATTGCTCCAGATGAATGGTTCATAAAGCATTATTTCCAGAATTGTAGTATCGGATCTCAAACCCAGAAATGCCTTCTTAAATGAGCCATACCAGATTTCTTCCCAGCCTCTTCAGCTAAGAAAAAGAGATGTGTTGTTGACACTATTTGGGATACAGCTAACTCGGTGATGGGAGTCTGGAATTCCTATAAGGTAGTTGATAATGCTGTTTGTTTAGACAGATTGGAATATGGCATTGCTTATATAGATCAAAGCTGGAGGCTAGAGAGCTGGGTATTGATGAATGCTATTCAATGGACTTCCCATGCAGGGGCAAGTATAACCCATCTCTTAAGAAGTCTGCTGCAGGTTGCCTATATGGGATTCAAGGATCTGACCTGGAATGAAGTGTGTGACAGTGCACAACAGGCCTTGAGTGCTCAGCTGGTTGGTGCTGTTAAGGACATTAAAAGAGGGCTTTGGCCAAAAGATTTGGACAACAGTAGCCTCACTATCACCTTCAAGTCTGTGTGGCAGTTCCGACGCTATTAGACATTGAATTGGGAAGGATGTCAAAGGGACCTTTGTTATTTCACAGCCAGTGGACCAGCAGGTGGACTTTGGACTAAGGGCCAACTTTTAATGTGGGGAGTAGGAGGCAGTTGTCCATGGGACAAGGTAGTGAATGGAGAAGTATGGGATGTAGCCACACCTGAAGGATCCAGATTTTTAATTCATAATCCTTTAGTTTGGATTCGTGACATCTGGGTTGGTATGGGAACCCTTTGGTGGCAATGGCCTAAGCAACCACCACTGCTCATCTGTGTTAAGCCATTAAGTGATGGTGACATAATCACAGTGGGGAACTGGGTATGTTGGGAATGGTTTGCCAATTTATTCTGGCCTAACCACACCTTATGCCTGAATGACATGGAGGGATGCATTTGGCTGCTAGATGAAAGAGGGGCATCAATTATAATTCAAACTGTACAGCGATCAACTCCAAGTAATTGGCCTCGAACTGTGAACTTAGAATTTCAAACATGTCCGAACCTTCCCCAAGATTGAATAGCCACTCTTTGGACCCATTGATTTGTGGGATGGAACAAATTAGAACAGAAATTAAAGGAAATTGAAAAGGAGTGGAGATGGGGTGCTCAGCTTGGTGCTGCTGCAGCTGAGGCCTTGGGAAAATATAAATTGGCCATGGATGCAGTGGAAAGTTGTAGAATAGGAAATGTTATCTGCCTAATTAACCAGAGTTTACCTCAGGTGCATGCCAGTGCCTGGACCATGATTAGAGTTTTTGCTCTTTTTTTGTTTTATTGTTCTTATAACCTGCTTTTGCATATGTCATGTTCACAAAAGAAGCAAATTGATTCAGCTGCAGATCAATGCTAAAGGAAGAATAGGGGATAGTCCCATGGTCCCCTTATCAAGAATCCATCAGCGCATTTTTTAGCTTGAGACTCGGTGGTGATCACCCAACCTCACCACTCTTTCACTCATCAATTATCATAAGGCAGAAGGATCAGTCTTTTGTCCAAGTTACACAAAAGCACCACACACCCTGCCAGGCCCAAGAGGTGTGTTGTGTGGAGGAAGAAATGACTCCTGGAGATATGGCTGGGTTTCTCTCCTGCTGCTTATTCTAATTCTGTGAGGGAGTGTTAGGATGGTAAACCCTTGCTTTTCCCCGTTATTTTGCCTTTCATTTTCCCGTTCTTTCCCCTTGCATTTTCCCACTTTTTTTCCCCATTCTTTTCCCTTGCTGATTTATGGTGAGCCTGAACACTGAAATGATTGGTCTTGTAGCTGATACATTGCTTACCTATGGCCAGGTAAGAGTTTTGACTGGGCATAAGACTTGAGATGCTAAAGTCAGCAGAAGTGTAAAGGTTATTTAACTAACATCAGCAAAATGCAAAATTGTTGGACTTAGTGGAACGTAGGGCTTTAAATGGTTAATCATTTGTCTCATCGTTTGACTGTATGTTTAGTTGTGAAATAGAGGTACTCAAACCAGACGAGAGGAAACCAATGGTATATCAAAAGGGAAAATGCAAAAGTAGGATTTTAAGATGAATAACCGCAAGTGACCAAAGGTAGTAGGAGTGATGACCTCATGCAGGTGCAGAGTGGAAATTTTCCAGGTAATAGGCTAACGCATAGTCAATTCAATGGAAATGAAGACGGGGTGGAGCCATGGGAGTAACAGTCAGGGAAGGACATTAGGCATGGTTTAATGCTAATGAGTGTGGACTGGAAGGTATAAATATATGAATGAAATGATATTCTGGGCTGCTCCCCAGCTTGGTGGGGACCCGCCTGAAGTTGCCTCCACTTCAGTAAATTTGTTGAATGCAGTGTGTGCTTGTGTTTGATCCATGAGTGATTGGGCTTGTGATTCCATGGGCAATTGGTTTGTCTCTCGCTAGTCATTGGGCCTCATGTGGAGCTGAGGTTTAACAATTTATATTGCATGAGAGGAGATCCTCCCACGTGTCTGAAGACAGCTATAGAGTAAAAGTTATGGATGATGTGTGTCATTATGTGCTGGTGAAGTCTGATTCTTGTGTAATAGTAGAAAAAAACACAACCTAGAATATCATTTAATTCTTACTTTTGCTTCTGCACAAGGAGCCCTGCAATACAAAGCTGGATAGAGCTTGTTGAAAAATGTAGAAATCTTAGAAAAAAAATAATTTCCAAACAAGTCATAGCATGCCAGATCTGCAGCCAGGGAGTAGAGGGGAAAGGCCAGTCCTGCTGTGAAGCAGAGAGTCCCGCCCAGCCCAGATTGCATGCTGGGATGCTGGGGAACTCTGATTTAGCTTAAACCAGGAAGAGGTCTGGGACAGAAGCTGTGTAAACTGATTTGACCCGAATTGGTTAAGTCTGATGCTACGTTCAGCCTCGTTTATCTCAAACCGGTTCCAGGTGATTTATGTGCACTGAACATCTTTTCTGTTACAGGCTTAAACCAGTTTCTGATCACTTAAACCAGTTTATGTTTAATGTCTGTCCCTAGCCAAGAACTTCTATTTATGAAGTCAGAGCATAGATAGGTACATCTTGCCCAGTATGTTCTCACACAATGGCAGAGGCTGGATGCTGAAAAGGAGAGTGAACTGAATATGACCAGGGGTTTTCTTTTTCCTTTTCAACTTGTAGTCTCCAGAATTTAAGGTTGAGGAAGTTCTGATTCAAAGGCTGTACCTCTAACTCCGATATCCCATAGATACTGATGCATTTTTTGTCCAAGAACTTGCCCAATCCCTTTTTGAATCTGGCTAAACTGTCAGCTTCTGTAACATCTTATAGCAATGAGTTCCACACTTTAATTATTCACTGTGGGTGCTGACAGCTATGGGGCGGGGGGGAAGGGGGAAATGTGTTTTACCAGAAGCAACGGCACATTACTTTGACCCAGCTCTTCAACCTCTGTATAGATCAGGCACTTCAATGGGTTTTTTTGCTTTTATCTATACCTGATTCAATCAGCTATTAGTTAACAGCACCAAAAAAGCCCCTGTAAAGTGCCCTATTTATACAGCCAAGTAGAGAGTGGGCTGGGTCAAACTAATATGATATCTCTTCTAGGCATGTACTGTGCTTGGCACAGAAGTGCACTGAGTTTAAAGTAAAGCACCATTTTGTTCCCCCAAATCTGGAAGCAACTTGTGTGGGGAAAAAAACCCTTCCTTTTGTTACTTTTAATCTTACTGCTTACTATATGTGTGGGTTAATTGCCCCTGTAGCACAGTATTACTAAGTAGTTTGCTCTCAGCACTGTGTAGGGGTAGCTACACTACTTGTGGTTCAGCAGGCAGCCTATGTGGAGCCTTGTGGTGTGTATGAAAGCGTCATTGTTTGATACAACAAGTTTTAGAATAGGTGGGGGCCTCAGACATGTAAATTTTGTTTTCAAAGGTGACAGGCACATTTTATTTAAAAATAGTTCTCACTGACACTAAACGGGATTTAGGCTACTCTATCATTCAAGCAGTTCTGTAAATTGTACCATCATTTCTGGTAATTATAAAGGGAATTTGAGCCCTGGAAAAACAATAATTATGACTATCCTTGCATGTCTAGAATTGAAGTGTTTGTCTTGCCTGCATCCTGTTGAGGTGAATGACCAGCTGCTGCTTCCTTTCTCAGGTGTAAGAAAGAAAGTGAAAATAAGAATTCTTACCTGCTAGTTGAACAGGTTGTCTTATTATTGCCTTTCTACATTAAACATGATGAGATAAAGCTGAGACATTGAAGAGTGGTGTCTTTAGTGAATAGAATTTTGCAAGAACAAGCAGATCCCACCACTTTTTGGCTGGGGCAAGCTGGGTCACAGCTGGAGTGAACTTGCTAATTAAATCTTGGCGGAGCAGAGAAGCTGTTTCCACTCATGTTCATGCATTCATTGAAAATCTCATTATTAATCCTGGGGGAGGGTCAAACACTCATGGATTTTGTCAGTCTCATCTCCATTCTTCAGTGAGGAGCACAAAGTTTCTTTTTACAACTTTTTCAGTGCCCTCAGCCTTCACTCCATTCTTCTGTGAAGGGCCAGAAAGGCCGTATGGCTCCATTGATAATTATAGTTGCATTTCTCATGCGCATGAGCTAGTTTTATTCTAACCTTTTGGTGCATGACTTTACAACAGCAATGATGTTCTTATAACATGTTTATTTTTAATGTACTGTAAGTGAACATATATATATAACGTGATAGCTACATTATTAAGGTTTCAATATCAAGTATTCAAAAATTAGGGTTGCCTATGCAACTCTAATTCAGTCCCTTTGCAGCAGCCATGAGGATTTAGTCTTTTGTTATATGATTGCATACTACATTTCCCCCCTAGAATCCTGCTTGACAGAAGATGTGGAGGTCACTGAATAGTGATAGTATTTCTTGTTATACTCGTCATTCAATGCCTAGCCCATTATTTGATTAACTGCACACTGTCTAAGCCCTACTCTGAATAGAGAATAATTACCTCATGGGCTTTCTTATGGAACTTATTACTCTGTGCTTACACGCATTAATTTATATTCACAGTAACTGAGTTAAGTGAGGGTGAACTTACTGGAAACCACATCATAAAGAGATACAGGTGAAAAACGTCCAGTAATTTTGTGCATCCAAGATGATTATGCTTAGAAATTGATTCCCCCCTGCCCCATAATTCTTAGCTTTATGTCTGCTTCAAGCACATCTCCCATATATTTCAGGTGCCATCTTTAGTGCTCAGCATCTCTTCAAATCAGAACCAAGGGTCTTAAGTCAGGTACCCAGAAAATGAGGAGCATGCACTTAGTAACTGCCTATGAAAAGTATAAATTATTTTTTTTCTCACAATATCACAAAAACAAGCTGTACCAAAGGCAGGAAGAAAATTCAGTCCTCCAGGGCCTATGATGTTAAAAACAAATGTGATGGAATAGATGTAATATACCTGCTGACACCTATACAGCCAAATGGCATTTTATTCTGTGTGGGTGTGAATGAGGGTGGCAAGACTATCTGGTCACCCAAAATAGGAGCACCCACTGAGAATATCAGTATTTATAGAAATGAAGTCAATCTATTATATCATTCTCTACATTCACATGACTTTATGAAGACAAAGAATGCTCTGCTGTGGTTTCCTTTGTCTATCAGGTCACAGTTACAACCCCAGGTTAGAATCTGATCTTTCTGTCAATGATAATATCAGTTACATCAATTTGTGTGCATGTTAAGTATTTGTGAATTATATCCAACTAAGGAAGTAGTACCCCTTTATTTCCAAAACATTCAGGATGCATAACAGCAGTACAAATACTTCACTTAACTCAGTCAGTGTGTCTTGATTCTGAAGGGTCCTGTAAAGGAGATGTTGAATCCAAGCATATTCAAGTCTTGGCCTGTAATGAAACTGCAAGTTCTTGGTGTATAGTATTTTGGGGAATTTTCTTCTTTCTTCCTTGGAAGCATTGGATTTCAGCTACGCTTTGAGATGTAATTTTTTCCTGCTGTGTGCTTGTGACCCTGGTGGCATATAAAACCACCCAAGGACTTGCTCATGTACAGTTTCAAACTGCTCCACAGATTTGGGATCAGGAAGGGATGTTTTCCCTAGGTCAGATTATCAAAGTTGATGGCCTTCTTCTGTTGTATAAGACATAGTCTTGTGCTCTGGTCTTCTTCATTGGCTGAATTCATGCTCAAATACAGACCTTGTCATTATAGTGGCAAAGCACCAGTAATGGTCCTATCTCCTTGGCACCTTGTGGCTCTGGTGTGTGATGAGAGGGAATGATTTTGTGGACTCTTTCAACAAAAAGTTGCCTGTGATCACAGAGGACTGGACTTGATAGCCAAGAGAATTCTTCTAGTTCTACTTTCAAGTATATGCTGAAACTGTTGGGATGATGATGATGGTTCCCGTACTCATATGTTGGAAGCATGAGGGCCAGAAAGCCAGCAACAGGTAGAATGAACAATGTCAATAAGGTCTTAAGTGCCTAAAGGACGACCATAAGGGCATTTGTAGAAGATGTGGTCAGTCATCTGACCTTGAGCACTACAGCTGCAGCTGGTGTAATTGAAGAGGCCCCAAAAGTACATGCTTGCTCTGAACCATCCAATGTCTGTTCTAAGATAGTTAATAGTAAACCAGGCCCCACAGGGTAGCTGCCATTCTGAGGGGCAGAATCTGGTGCTGGGTTGAAGTCTTTAGCTGCAGTTCTTGTGCAGCATATTTCCTGCTCTCCGATGATATGCCATCTACAGGTTCGATGAGCTTACTGGCCTGAGTGGAGAATGGGTTTTCAGGTGGTAACTGGTTTTCTGACTTGTGGCTACTGGGCTGCAGTGCACAGAATGGTCTGGACTTTGGGCTTTGAGGCCAAAGCTAGGGTAGCAGCTTGTCTTCAGATGTCGGGTGGGGAGGGGAGGAGTGCCTGAGAGGACTGGTAAGTAGTCAATGGGGTTGGCATAAGACATCCAGTAATGGTCCTCATGACACTGTTCAGGTTGGAATCCACTTAGTGTGTGTGCTCTGGCCCCATACTGGTGCATAGTGCTCAGTGGAAACATACACAAATGCCAAAGCGAAGGTGCAAGAAGACAATGTTAGAGGAGCAGAGGTTCATTGGGGTTATTCATAGTTATTATTCAGGGTTATCTTCATCTTTGGTCTGTTCATTGCTTCCTTAAGGCCATTTTCTTTCTGGGCTTTACCTGTTTAGGTTATTCAAAAGTAAGGTGGGGTTAAAGCAGTGGTTTCCAATCTTTTTGTGGTGAAGATCACTTTTTGTAAGTAAAGGGCACCCCAGGATCTATCACCCTTACGCTGCCCCATTCCCCAGGTCCCAGATGAGCTACTTGGGCTCTGACCCCACTCACCCAGCCTGGCCTGGGTGGCAGGGGGTGTGGTTCAGTTCAGCAGGATCTGTTTATGTAAAAACTATAAAAGCATTACAGATATAATGCATTATAAAAAAGTAAACAGCTTACATATATGTGATGCCTAGCTGGTATTACCCATTATCTACATATATGCCTGGCAGGTAAAATACATAAGTTTGTCAGTGTTTTA
This sequence comes from Caiman crocodilus, assembly GCA_030014935.1. NCBI lineage: Eukaryota > Metazoa > Chordata > Crocodylia > Alligatoridae > Caiman > Caiman crocodilus. The sequence continues at coordinate 57,220,689 of JAGPOW010002742.1, read as the reverse complement.
TTGTAGAGTAAGTAAGTTGAATAGCTGTTGCCTCAACAGTCCTTTTGAACCAAAACAAAGTAGTAGGTATTATTTTTCCTAGGAGATTAGACATCTTCCTTCCTTTAATGATTTGTGTTAGTTATCCTCCAGTAACTTTAGTTTCCATAGGGAAACTATCCATTTATCCAGATATATTTAACACTTCTTACCTTGATATGACTGTGTTTTCAAAGGTTCCACGTGTCCATTGCACATGTCATATCTCAATATAATGGGCTTTGAACTGTTGGTGCTTTCAAAGCATCACATCTGTCACAACACCTATTCAGAGGTCAGCAGGAGAGCTGTATGAAGTACGTGTCTCAAAGCTTTTTCAATACAAAATGCCTGTTAAGTGGTTTGGATGAATTGGAAGTTATTTTGCTTTTAACAAAATTCTGATGTAAATTTGCAAAGGAATTTTCATTTGCTGTTAAGACAATGTTGATTTTTTTCTTATTTTTGCCTTACTGTTTTTTAATTTCAAGAATAGGTGATTAACAGTGATTAGCTGCATGGGTTTGATTCAGGTTCCCTAAATGACTCAGCTATCCTTGTGCAATCAAGAAAATTGGCAAGAGCAATCTAGCTTTATTTTCTCAATGAGGGTAGAAATATGTGTGTGCTTTCTAGGTGAATGAGGAATACTATGAAGATCTCTGGTGTGTACCTGTTCCAAAAGTTGACTTGATTTCCACTCCCCACACTCCCTCCCCAACACTGGGATCTTTGAATCTGCCTAGAAAGCAATATTGTATGATAATTGTCAAAATGAAACAGTGACAAAGTTTTATGTGAGATTTCACAAAAATGTTAACTCACTGGAGTTAGGAATTTGCTTCTTAGAAGTGCTGACAAGTCAGTGACTGTTTCTATATTATTGTGCAGCTCAGTGATAGTTTGGACAGAGACTATTATAGGGACTGGGGAGCAACAGAGATGAGTTGCAATAAGAACTGTCATTAGCTAAACTTTCTGCTTGTCTTGCTAGTAGTGTAAAACTAGCAAAAGTTGAAAAAACACTTATTGAAATTTGATTTTGGACTATTAAAGCATTCCAAGTATAAAATTAATGATAATAGAGAGTTCTCTCTCTCAGTACAATAGACTCAAACAGGGACATCGGATTTGTTCCCCAGTTCTCCTAAAATAGAATGATGTGTAAGTAGAATGGTCAATAGCTGGATTACTATTTTCCCTATTTCTCCCCAACAGCTTCCTCATGCTACCTACATATGTGCTACCAGTTGCAACATTTATAAGCAGGGGCTTATGTCCACACCATGATTTTTGCCTTTTCATGCATTGCAATTGCATGTCTATTTGCATGAGTGGGACTTCCTGATGCTTTCCACACCTTGTGCATTAAACTAAAACTTCTCTGACGTAGTTTGGCTCACCAGAAATCAAAGCGTCAGATCCAAGGATTCATTGTGTGCAAACACAAACGCACTCAAAGATGTGTAATGAGGCTCTTTGTCCACCAGATGATATTGCAAATTCTTTGTAGTTCACCCCTTTGAATTGCTTCCACTTTTTGTTTCCATGTGTGGTATGCTGCCTTCCTGATTCCACAACTGTGTGGCAGGGCATGGACATGGGGTGGATACAAGGCCTGAAGTGGGGGTGGGGTGTGTGTGCTGGACTGTCCCACTCTCCTGTGGCACTGGCCAAGGATCTGGCTTAATTTGTTAAAAAATGTAGTGTGTGTAAACACAAATGTGATGCTCCAAGGCTTAATTTGTTTGAAAACCTAATGAGTGTAACCACAGATACAATGCCTCAGAATAAACAAGTTTAAATCAGATGGCTCAAAACTGTGGTTTAAGTACTCTGAATAAGGCAAGGGAAGTCATTAATACAAACCTTTTTAAGTGTGGATTAATGTCTTCTCCAAGCTTAATCCAGGTAATTAAGTCTCTGTTTTGGGCCATCCCCAAGTGGGACGGCTACAAGTAGCTGCACTGAGGTCCCAGGCTAGATTTGACAGAGCTCTGGCCTGGTTTGTTGCTGACAGGAGGTACAGTGCAGCCCCAGCCCTTTCCCTGTTACCTGCCTTGAGGTGCATGTGCACTCACCACCAGAAGTGAGCCAGGCCACTGGGATTAACGGAAAAGATGTTATCTTTTAACTAAACTTTACTGTGCAGTTCCATAAAGTCTTCTCTGGCCATTTCATTTAACAAACATGAGATTTTTTGGAGAGGTACTGAAATGCCCCAATTGGTAAAATCCATGCATGACAAGGGGCTATCTTGTGGCTGGTTTGATCTTTGGTCTGCCCACATGCCTCTTCCGCCACACCTTTGATGTAACCAAAATAGATGTTTATAAGGCAGGAAGCTGCCCCATGCCAAGGGCATAATATACAGCTTTGTACCATTTCTACACCCTGTCCTGTGCCTTGCAGATGGCATCACTATGTGGCTCTGGCCCCACACTGGGTCCTATTACAGTCCTGTCTGATAAGTTGGACACCAACCTGGATCCCTCCTAATCAGGTGACCTAACCTATGATGTTATGTGGGGTTGCAAACTCTTTCATAGTAGCTAGGGGGGTAGGGGCCCCTTTCCTTCTTGGCAGTGGTCCCCTCTGGGACCTTTGACCACACAGACTCTAGCCTCCCCTCTAGGCCAGTCAGAACTCCAGGCCCCTGGCTCTGGGCATCCCTTGCTAGAGGCACTCTGGCCCTTTGACCATTCTGGTCCTGGTCCCAGCATTGACCAGTGAAGGTTTCCTGGCTAAGTTCCTGAGCAGCTAGCCCACTCCATCTCATACAGGTCTGCTTTATCAGGCCCCTCCAAACCCAGATCACTCAATCTGTAGGTTGGCCTATGCACAGTCCTTCAGGCCTGCCCACATGGACTTTACTTTACGCAGCTACCTCACTTCTCACACTCCCCATCACTGGGCCCACTACCCACCTCCTCACTGGCTCTTGACCTTATGCCCCTTGGGTTTCAGGCCTGATGGCATGCCTGGACCTCTTGCATGTCCCCTGTGTAGTTTTAGGTCATTCCCCAGGATCAGGAACCTCCTCCATCTCCATAGTTCCTACTCTTAACCTCCAGGTGTTTTGGTATCAGTAGCTGTAGCTGGCAATGTTATTGCTCTGGCCCCCTGCAGCAACTGCCTGCTTAGCTCTGAGAACCTGAGTTTATACTGAGGCTGGCCAGTCCCATCCTCCAATCCAGGATCCCTTTTGCACTCATGTGACCACCTTGTTAAGCCACACTGCATTTGCCAGCTGGTCCACAGCCTGCTCAAATCTCTTAAGTGGCAGGCACCAAAGGTGTCCTGCCATACCATGTCATTCCATGCTGTCAAAGATGTGCAGCTGTTGCATACTTTAAACATGCCAAGAAAGAGCACTTAACTTCAGATCAGGACTGGACAGTTAAAGTTTCTGGAATAATGAAGGAAATATTCTGAGAAGATAATTGTATCTTAAAATTATCTTTCTGAGCAGAAACCCTATTTCTTCTTGTACTTTTGATCATTTGAATAAGTAAAACAAGCAAAAGTTAATCCATGCAAGTGGTACTGTTCAGTATTAGTTGCAAATGTATCCCCTTTGGTTAAACATAGTTAGAATTTTATGTTATGCAATTGCCTACACTGAATGTTTTATGAAATCCTAAGCAAGGTGATGCTCTTGACAGGAACAGGTTTTTGGTTTGTTCCCCCCCCCCCCCACCCCCCAGAGTAGATACGCAAATAACTGCTTGTTTTTTTAATAAAATGTTTGAATGCTGTGGGACAAGGAGGCAATCATATGTTTTTTATGGTTCTGAAAAGGAAATGTGTTTTAAAGCATAACATGGAGTCTGTGCTGGGCCCTATATAATGCTTATTTCCAGTGTGTTAATCTAATTGCCCTGAAAATCTTCAATTTCAGCTCCTAGCTATTTCCTGGCAATGCCACTAGCTATTTTTATTCTATTTTAATGTGTAGTTTTTTAAAGGATTTATTTTTAATGGTAAGCAACAGATACAGACATTTTTCATATGTCATTTTTCATATGTAAGGATATAACTTCATAGTCTAATATTCAGCAATGACCTAATGCTCACAGCTAAACCATACTATACTTCAAGAACCATAGTTTATCAAAAGTATTGGCATCTAAAAGAGATGCAGATATCACTGTAATGCGCTCTGTAAGGGCGCGCCAGCGTTGGTGCAGGCAGAGAGCAGGAGGAAGTGAAGAGCAAGACAGCGGGAAGACCACTTTTTCTGGGAACATGGTGAGTACACGCAGTGCTACTGCCAGGGGCCTGGCCCCTCCCCCTCCTGCTTCCCTGGTGCTGCCCCCCCGGCACACCTCTGAGGCTGCCATCCAGACCGAGCCCCTGGGGGGCCCCTTTTCCGCCTCCCCCATCCTGGCTCGGGATGCTGGCTGGGCGGGGGTCCCGGGGGTAAGGGGGATGCCTGGGATGTCCCCTGGCTGCCCCTCTTGTGGCAATCTTCAGGCCCTCGAGGGGCAGCTTGGGGAGCTCCAGGCAGAGGTGAGCAGGCTGTGGGGGATTCAAGAGGCAGAGCATGAAATTGACATGTCTTTCTGTTCTCTGCAGGGCCAGAAACCTACCGAGGAGCCCCCCAGACCCAGAAAGGCAACTCATCGGTGGCAGCAAGTTCCCCCTGGACCCAGGGCAGCCCGGGC
>JAGPOW010002742.1:57185551-57210269 GCA_030014935.1 Caiman crocodilus | reverse complement strand
GGGGTTTAGATTTTCCATTCTCCACTTTCCTGGACTTGTGGGGCCCTGCTTGATTGTCTTTCTCAGTGGCCACTGCCATGGCCTTGGCAGTTCTTATTACTTTGGGAAGCCCCAGCTTCTGCAAGATGGGTAGAAGCTGTACCAACTGCCGGATTGCATTTCTTACCAGGTAAGTTACTAACTCTTGTTGTAAAGCCAGCAGAACTGAAGTACATTCTGTCCGTGCTCACCGGCAGAACTTCCTCCACATGGCTTCAGTCACCAGTTCTTCATCTAGTATTCCTCCAGTTCCCTGTTCAAATGATTTCAATTAACGCTAGTTAATATAGACAGTGGATAGATTCCTCTAAGTTAGTCCATACCCGAGTGGGTGGGTTAAGCTCTTCTTCCATGTTATCGTAACCCATGGCAATCACCTGCATTGCAGCAGAAAACAGAGTAATGTTGTCGTCCTGCCTGACCCACTGACCCAACTGGATTTTGGGGTGGAGAACTAATTGTGCTGCCTTGGTGTGACTCACAGATACTGTTGAGGCCCCTTCTTCGTACATTCAAACTAATCAGTCTATTATTTGCTTCTCTGGTTTGGCCTTATGTTGTTTTTGTAATTCTTGGATTTCTGTGCAAGTAAAGAACCGTGTCTCTGTCTGGAGATTGCCCCCTTGTGGCCCTTTATGAGTCACCACTACTGGGAAGGTTTGGGCTTACTCTCCTCCTAAATTCTCTTGGGCCTGTGGGGCATAAGGAAGTGGGATCTAACAGGCTTCTTCTGTAAGCCTCACATCCTCATCATCTCCTGGCTTTCTTACAGCAATTTCATCATACAGATCCTCGCGCTCTGGGTCATCCCACAGCTCAGTTTTTGGAATTCTGCCATGAAGATACTGCCGAATCCTTTCGGGGGAAGGTTTGAGTGATCATGCCACTTGCTACTTCTGCTCAAGAGAGGTAATTGCCTGTGTGACTAGTATCTTTCCCTCCCGATGCTCTAGTATCCCTAGTTGGTCTTGAACTGCTCTACCAGCCACTCACATGACACTGCTATAATCCTTTTCTACCCTTAAGTCTCTCTCAAGCTGCGTCACTTGGTCTTTTAAGGATTGGTTCTCTTCACGGAGTTGAATGCCTTCCTATGCTGCCGGTCTTAGGCAGGTTGCCAGCAGCCAAGACAGGCATCCTTTCTTAGGTCTCCCCCTCTGCATGGCAGTGAATACAGCCCACTGGCAGGGTACTGTGATGGGATTGCTCCAGGTGTGTCTTAACATCTCTTTATCTCACCCCGGATTCTTAATACCCATAACCTCTTCTATTAAAGCAATCAGTGGGGTCCAGCCCTCTGCCTCCTCTGCACCATTCTTTCCCTCCGAACTCTCCATTCTTGATCCTGTTCATGAATGCCAATTTTATCGCAGCCCAGTTGGCCTGTGATAAAATTGATGTACTCACAGTGCCCAGCTGGCCTGTGACAACTTGCTTTTAAGACACTTCCCAATAATTAGATTCTATATATGGAAAAATGATAAACGTGTATATTTTCTAAATATCAGAGGTTTGCTTTGAATCTCCAGGTATAGTTTCTAAATATTGGAGGGTTGCTTTGAATCTCTTCTTCCCCCATTTGTACAGCAGAGAAAGCAATGGCTCAAGGGGTGATCAGGTTGCCCCCTTGCTCTCTACCCTACCCAATTCTTCCCCTTGCAGGCTTCCTGCTATCCTTTCACCCGCATCCCCCACACCCCTAGCTCCAAACAGGCCCTTTCCACCAAATTCCTCCCAGTCTTTGCCCTTTCCCCCCTCAACTTCCCAGTCTTTGTGTCTCCTCCCACATAACTCTCCAAGTCTCTTCCCCTTATTGTCAGGTGCTGCTCTGGGTGCTTCATCTCAAAGCACAGCACATGGAAGCTCAGCTGTTGCCTGGTATTCAGCAGTGTGGGTGCTTCTGATTGTCTGAGCAGGGAAAGGAGTTTCTAAATGCTCCATGTCTAGGAGAGACCCCTGTCCTACCAGGACTCAGGCTATGCCTGACAGGAAGGGGGAGGGAAGGAGGTGGGAGCAGGAGAGAAGTGGCAAAGGGAAAGGGGGTGGTTGGGATGGAAGGGGCTGTGGGTCTGACCCTGGTCTTGATCTGGGAAAACTCAGGACCAGAGGCAGAGATGCAGCAGCCACTTGTGCCCCTCTCTGCTTGATATACAAATATAAGTTTGAGAGGCTTTTTCCCTCATGCTGTTGGGAGGAAAAATGTCATCTTATACAGTATTTGAGTAAATACAGTAGGTGAGTAGGTTGGTAGATCTAAATCAAGGGTACTGAATCTCCAGCCCATGGGCCAAAAGCAGCCCACAGAGCTTTGGACTCTGGCCCCTGGACTTGGTAGACTTTAGAACAGAACTCAGGATTCTGACTGATGATTGAATATATGTTGCCTATTAGTCTGTCAAGGACAAAGGGTCATGATGAACTCATCGATGCCACCTAGACATTTTGACATCTAAGTAACAATCTTGGTCTTAATAGCAAAATCAACACTGCAGATGCTTTTTCAGGTTTTCCTTTCCAAAAAAGGCATAGCTACCACACCACCACCACATCTGCTGTGAGATGTCCCTCTCTCACATGTCTGGTCTCACTAAGTGCAGCAATGTCAGTATCAAGTTGTGCACTGTCCTTTGCTCCAGTCGATTACTGATAGGATTGTCTGTCAGGATGCAGACATTCCAGGTTGCAAACTTTATTATTTGATGTAGACTGTAGATAGTGATCCCACTGGCTGCAGTTTTCCAGTCACATGAAATGAGAGACTACATTCAGGACACCTTTTCTAGCCCACTGCCTATATGGGTTGAGCAGAGTGGATCTGAAGTAGGTCTATTCAGTCATGTTGACAGCTGCTGAACTGCACGCCTGTCTGAGTTCCAAGTACAAAATGACCATCAAATAGTCATAGCCTCTATATAAGTCAGCAACCACACAATACGTAGTGGGAATGAAACTCTAGTTCCCCTGTAGCTTGTATCTGACTTTCCAATCATTGTGAAATGCATTGTACAAGGACACAGTGAGATATGGGCCAGAAGCCCATTGCTCAAGAGGAGTGCAATCTCACAGGGGCCAGGAGCCCCACAGACAAGGGCCAGAGGCCTGGTGATAAGAGGGGATAGATTGAAGCTAATGCCTCAAATTCAGGTCCGATGCAATGGGCCGAGTAGGGGAGGAAAAGAAACCATGCAGTTTGCCCATAAGGCTATGAGTGCTCTACAGGGGCCTAATCAAACCAAGAGGTATCTATCAGTTGTGAAGCCTGGATTGAGACCTAGTGGGGATTTATTAGGATTAAGATTCACTCTAAAGCCTCCTTTAATTAACCTTTACTATTAAGAATAAGGTGTAATTGGTGAGAAATATAGGGAGAGTGACATTAGAGTCTGAGATGGACAGGAGCTACAGGGTTCCTAGGGAGTGTCAAGGCTGCCCCTGTGGCCATGAGACTGTCACAATGGTATCTAGCCTTTTTGTTCTTTTGGGAGTGAATAGAGTCACAAAAGGATTAAAAATAATCTGTACAGATCATGACTCTTCTGGTAATTACTCAGTACAATATTTTCCATCATGACATTTTACTTTCAGACTCAAGTATTATTATCCTTAATTGTTATAAATGTCTAAAAAGAGGCAGTAAGCTCTACACTGATGTCTTAATGTAGGAGACTTCTACTGAAGTACAAGCACTGAGTAAAATCAGGTTATGAAAATGTAGCAAAATCTGTGAGGGTAGAGGCTGGTAGCACTGGAAATGTGTTCTCAAACTGTTATAGCAGAGGCCTTTAATATAGTAACTGAGGGATAAAGAGTATCAGGCAGTGATTCATAATACAATACTGTATATTGAACTTTAATGCACTTTAAATTTAGCACTCTCTGATTATTGCACTTATTTAAGGCTGCTAGTTTAGCACCTCTTCAAACAGCTAGCAACTACAATAATTAACAGGGACATTTTCTGATATGCTCTTACAGTATATTCAGCTAATTAGGCTACAGGGCCTCACCTAAAACTTTGGCCCAATAGGGCTAAGCTAACATTTCATTCAAATGACCACATTTCAAATTTCTAATTTCAACTTTCCTTTTTTCAGGTGGTAGAGTGGGCACTTTTTCTTGGGAGTATAAAACAATTTCTGGCTATACATTTTTAATAAATATTCATCATGGTCTGAACTTTATATCCAATATATAAATGGAAAATGTGTGAAAGTCATATATCAGCTTAAATTATTACCACTCTAAAATTAAACTAGTTCCCCTTCCCCCCATAACTAGACATGTCTTCTTTTTCTATGCATTGATTTGCTTCTGTTAGGGGTAATCCATGATTTCCTAGGACTCTCATATACTACCAAGCTATTTCTTCCTTCCTTCTACTTTGTAGCTTTAGGTTTTTACAGAGGCATGTCCTATGTTACTGGCAGCATTTCATTTTCCTCATCCCCAAAAAATCAATGGCCCTCAGGGGAATCTCATAATGTGTGAAATGAAAGATGTTCTCTTTACATTTTTTTGTTTAATTTCCATCATAGATCATAGTTAGCCCTCTCACTCAGTTGTACCATCTTTGTAGATATGGGGTTGTTAGCATCATTCCTAGATAAATCAGCTATTTAATCAGCATATGAGGAAGCTGTGGGATCCTGACTTTTTGGAAGGGATGCAATTCATTGAAAAATTGCAGAAACTTTACTTTTTTTTTAATCAAACAAACCCAAGGATAAGAAAGACATAATGCTAAAGGACTAGAGTTACAAGGTGCAAATTGGCCTGAAGATCAGAGCCACTGACTGTTTAACACTGAAAAATAGATTCAGGGCCAGACCGAGAGACCAAGTGGGCTCTTTACAAAAGGCTGATGCGGCAGCTGTGTGCCAGGCTGCTGGTGGCAGATATCAAATGATAGCATTTATCAAGGGAAATTATCTGTTCATTCTGTCCCCTCCCTAAGTCATTTTGAGCAAATATGCTGCACATTTAAAAGTATTCTTGTCCCAAGAGCTATCTTTGGGAAGGTGTAGAGAAGGCAGACCTATAATATTTATCTGTGTTTGCATCTGATGTATTTCCTTTTAGAACTGACTTACAGATACAAACCCAAAGCTATCATTGTAAAATCTTCCTGTAGGGAAGGTAGACGTATCTTACTGAAATCCATAGCAAAACTCCTGATGACTTCAATGGAAACTTCAATGATTTCAATAGGGTTGACTGAAAATAGTGCTTTTTATTTTTGTATTTAAATCTACTAGGGTTATGTCTCTGTTATCCCCTCTAATTACAGATTAGTGTTACCTGAGCCCTCTAGAGAGCTGTTGCTCTATTTTTAACAGATACAAAGTTAAGATGACGATAGTCAGATATTAACTTTAATTAAATTTAATGTGATTTCTTTTTTATTTGTCTTGTGCCCTTTTCCAAGTAAACAACAGTAGGAGTTTCTGCCACTCCAGGGTGAATGAAATGAAGTATTCTTCTTCCTGTAAGTATGTTGGATGTCGCAATACTTGCTTATTATATAAATCAGAACTTGGGCTAGATCTGAAATACCCCTAATGCATTCATGAACTCAAAAGTCATTTTGTGGAATTGAACCAGTCTATAGGACATTGCAAAGGCAGTTTTCTTTTTGTATCATTTCAGTTTTGCAGTTCTTATTTTTGTATTTGGATATAACTAAAGGATTTTATTCCTAAGATTTGATTCAGGTGTTCAATGTGAGGCATTGGGTAGCTTTCTTGAACTTTGTGAATTAAGTGCCCTGTAATCAGCACATACCTCAAGTGTCCATTTGTTGGCTACAAAGGACCAACTTGCACAATCATAATACATTCTAATTTATTGTACAGGATATGAAGTTACCAATAAAATCAAAATACAAACTTTGACTTATGAGAGGTACTGGTCACCTTAGCAGGCATGCATGCATGCATGCATGCACTGACTCATTCAAACCCATATAGTATATTGTATAGTAGCTGCTGTAGTGATTGTGAGAGCACTGGTGTCAGTATATCTACCTGTCCAAGGCCCTAGAGTCTGCTATCAATGGTCAGCTTCCTTCAAGGTGATGTCTCCTCCAGAAGGGGGTTGCCTGCTTGTTGTTCTGTCTCGGTAGGTCAGGTGCTGGATAGGAGGGTGCTACTGAGTGTCATGCTTCACTGCCTTTTATCCCTTCTCTGGCAGACTTGTATGATCCCCCAGCATCATCTTGGCTGCCCAATCTGGAGGTCACTGTCCCACACGGGTCTTGAGTAGTGCATGACAGCTGTTAGTCACAGTCACTGGGGGGGTTTTGCCCAGTGGTACAGTTTTGGGAGTCCACCCTTGACTTGATTGAGTCAATGGTGTGGGTTCCAGGTGGCCTGATTAGCTTAAAATGACTTGTAGAGTTTTGTGATGATAAGTTCCTCTGGCTAGGCTATTGTCAATCAATAGTCAGAGGCTCTTGCTTTGTCCTACGGACTTATACATACTTGCATTCACTCAAAGGACCAGCAGATTTTATCACTTTACAATTACAATTTCAATGCAGTTTTTAACAACCGTCCAGGGTGTGACTTCATTCTACAGTGAGTACATTCCTTAAGGGTTTAAAAGCATAAGATATAAAATACAAAATGCCATGGCAAAGATGAGACAGATGAAATATAAAAATGCACCATGAGAAATATATAAAAATACAATGTGAGGTAGTAAGGATCAAAGGCTACTGGGGACAGTGAGCTAGGTTAGCACCATGATATATTTACAGTCTTTGAAGTAGATATTTTAGTTCTTTTGTTTTATTTAGTGGCACTTAGTTCAATGGATATGTAGATGTAGTTTGTAGGTTTCTCCTACAGAAAGCCACTTCAGCTTTCTGGCTTGCTCTGAGTCTCCCCACACTTGTGCAATGAGTGTGCTAGGTCTGTCAATACTCAGAAGCAAAAGGAAATGCACAAAATGGGTGGTGCAGGCATGGAGAGGCTTCTTGTTACATATTAGGTTTTCTTTTTCTTTCTTTCTCTCTCTCTTTTTCCATTAGGGATGCCCAAAGTAATGAAGATTTCTCAAGCAAGCTAGCTGCAAAACATCAGATGCTTTCACTGCTATCAGAAATGCTAGGGGAATCTGAATTGTGTGCTGTTTTATAAGAATACTCTCTGCCTCAAAAACAGCCCACAGGCTGGGTTGGGCCCGCTGACCTTAGTCATCCTTCCTTTGGACTGTTGCTCTGGCTCTGGACTAGTAGTGGAGCTTCCTGAAGCAGCTACCAGCACCCTGGAGAGAGCAGCACCAAGCAATTCTATTGAAAAACACCCTTTATCTGTGGACAGAGTGTGGACAAAAGACCTGGCTCAGTGGCTGCTGGTTGCTCTGGCAGAGCTTCTGACCATGGTACTTCTGGATCTGCCTGCCTCCTGGAGAAAGCCAGGGCTCTGGCTGCCACTGCAGCAAGCCCTACAACTGTGGCTAGAGTTGCTCTGGGGTTTGCCTGTGTTGCTGCTGGGGCTGCCAGTGTCTAGCTCTTGCTGAGGTACTGGATGCTGCTGTGGAAAGCCTCATCAGCATAGCCAGACAAACCTCTTTCATTTTGCTCACAATCTCTGGGAGCAAAGCAGAGGGAGCAATGGGGCAAAGCCCCCAGTCCCTTCCCCAAGTCTGGCAGAGCCTGGCTTGGGTAAGGGGCTGAAGGGTGTGCTTTGCTCTTCTGTCCCCTTCCTGACCCATTTGGGAGGAAGGAGGATCAGCAGATCAAATTCCCCTCAGACAGCAGCTGCTCCTTTACTCTGTTGCTGGTCTCAGGGAGCAGTAGGGCAACCTCCTGCATGCTTCTCACTCCAGAAGCAGGCAGGGGGCTCATAGGACTGCTCCTTCTGCTCAGCTCCTGGTGCTGGGAAGCAGAGGGGACAGAGATGTGGGACAAAACTTCCACCAGCTTAGCATACCTGGAATACCCCTGTGACAAGGCGGGAGCTTTGCCCCATTACCTCAGGGACAGCCTCCTGCAGTCTGGTTCTCTGCTGACTGGCTTCTTCTTTCCCCACCTCCACCTGAAGCTGAGCAGTGAGGAGGACAGAGGGCAGCCAGCAATGGACAGCATTGGTCCCTGCCCTAAGTGCCCAGGAGCTAAGCAGAGGGACAAAGTCCCTGTCTTCTTCTTAAGCAGAGAACTCTGTGCAAGAAGCAGGCAGGGGGCTGGCAGCTGACTGGATGAAGCAATGCAACAAAACTTCTCTTGCTGGCAGCTCCCTCTTCCTGCCCCCCTTCCTCCCCCCATCTTCTCTAGACTGTGACCCTGGTCTCAAGATAGTCCCACTCCCACCAACACATACACACACACACACACTCTCTCTATTAGGACAGTGTAAAGCAGCCAATATTCACTTTGGATTCAGCAGATTTGGGGGACAGTGATTTGATTCACTGAGCTGAATCACTGTCCTGAATCAATTCAGTTGAATCTGATTTGAAGATTTGGCTGCTGTTGAATCTCTGAATCACCCAGACCAGGCCCATCCCTTGCCTGCTCTCCTAGCCTGGCCACTCTGAAAAAAAAGCCCCAACTCACCTGATGCTGCTGGGTGGGGGTGTGATCCCTGATGCCCCCATGCACAGGCCCCCGATTTCTCCCCCCATTCCCCCACCCTCTCCCCTATGGCTCTCCTGCCTGCCCCAGCTCTGGTCCTATGAGAAAAAAACAAACAAACCCCAAAACCCCAGACTCACCAATCCTGCTGGGCAGGGGGATGATCGCTGCTGCCCCCAACTGCCCCTCTGGTGCCCTGCACCCTGCACAAGTCCCCCAAAGCCCTGAGGCTGCTGCAGGAGTGATGAGTCCTGGGGTTTGTCTTTCTCTTAAAGAAATGGAGCTGGGGTGGGCAGGGCAGCCATGCCCAAGTTGGGGGACTGAGCACAGGGGTCAGAGGGGCTCGTGCATAGCCCCATGTGCAGCGTGGGGCATTGCAGGGCAGCAGGGATTACTCCCCTACCCGGCAGCACCCAGTGAGTGGGGCTTTTTTTTTTAAAGCACTGGGAGCTGGGGCGGGCAGGGCAGCCATGGGGAGGGGGCTGGGACTGCAGGGGAGTTTTGGGGGGCTTGTGCAGAGCCCCTCATGCTGTGGGAGGCAGCAGGGGTTGCCCCCCATGTCCAGCAGCACCTGGGGAGTTGGGGCTTTTTTTTATAGCACCGGCAGCTGGGGCAGGTGGGGCTGACAGAGTGGGCAGGGATTGGGAGCGCTGGGGGCACAGGCAAGGGCTGGCGGCAGGCAGGGGTCCCCTCATGGTCTCTTCCCCACACCTCCAGCCCCCCGACCCCCGTCCCCCATTTACCAGGTCAGAGTCTGGTTGTAGCTCCCTGCTGCAGCCACCAGGGACTGTCTGAATCATTGAAGCTCTCCCAATCTTTTCTTTTTAGAATAGGAGAGCTTTGAATCAAGTTGGACCCTTTAATTGGTCCCCTGATTCAATTCAGAGATTTGGCCGCCAAATTGGCCTGAATCTCCTCTGAGTCGAATCACCACTCAAAGCTTCTAATGGCCCTACTTTCTTTCCCTGCAGGGTTGGGGGCTGCTTTCACGGGAAGCTCCAGCACTTGTGACAGAGCATATGGTGCTGCTGGGCCTGCCAACATAAAAGTCATGCAGCCCACTGGACACTGAAAGAGGAAATACAGTCCTCCAGCCAATTGAGTTTGTTACCCTTGTTCTAGCTCTTCATCATTCACAGAGAACATAAAATAGCAGTTGTTCTTTCCACTGCATTCTACAGGTGCTACTGATTGGGGCTACTTTATACACCTTGATCAGCTGCCAGGGGACTGCTCCCCTTCCTAAGCGAACCTTATGTAATAACCTTTAACTGTACCTCAAAATGGATCAGCCACAGTCAGTGCCAAACCAGCCTGGGGAGCTGCCTCCTAGCCAAGTCACTTTGGAAGGGAGTCTCACCCACAACTGCCATCCAGGGACTGTATCACCTGCAGTCCAAAAGAAATTCCTTATTTGAGCCAGTATACTTAGTGCAGTGGGCATGGGGGCTGCCAGTTAGCAGCCTGGCATGAAGAAGCCACACTTTGGGCAAGGTCATCCAGGAGAGTGACCCAGTGCCACAGAGGCATAGTGTGGGTGGCTCAAAAAGGATGTGCAATCATAACCTCAGGCCAAACCCCAGTTCCTTTTTCAAGCCACTGTACTTAGTACTATCGCACTGCCCATCAAGAATGATGGGGGGGATAAGGGCCCACAGTTACGCAGCCCTGTGCCCCTCCTTCACCCCACCAGTCTACCCCCACCTCCCTCCCACCACTTCAAGTCTGACTTCAAGCTACCCCCCCTACCACTTTAGGTCCAGCCCTGTTCCCCCTCCCCACTTCGGATCTGACCCCACTCCCCTCCTTCCTCCCACCACTTCAGTCCAGTCCCGCTCCCACCCCCTCCTCGCCACTTCAGGTCCAATCCTGCTCCCTTCCTTTCCCCCACAGATGCTTCAGGTCTGCCTGGCCCATGTCTGCCTGCCTCCTCTCCCTTCCCTTCCTCCCTGCCTTCCACCTCCTCCTCTCTGCTGGTTGGTCTGGGGGGCATCCAGGACAGGTGGCCATCATGATGGCCCCATTTGCCCTCAGATAAGGAGGGAGGGGAAAATCCGGCTGCTTGCACAGCTGGGGCATGTTCCCCACTGCCAAAATTCCCCAGCAGTGGTGCAAACTTGGGCCTGTGCCACACATGCTGCTCAGCCAATCACCACTTGCTCTCTTAGAGGTGTATGCGTAGTTGGCTAGAAGCAATGCAGACAGACACACAGGCAGTCATACTAAGCCTATTATTACATTAGTGGGCATGAGGCAGCGTGAAGAAACTCAACTCTGAAGCATGAAGAAACTGCACTGTGGGCCAGGCAAGACTATGGTCAGAGATGTCTGGGGGAGTCAACCTGCCACAGAGTGATAGTGTGGTGTGTCCAAGAAGGATTTGCAGCTCTAATCCCAGCTCCAGTAAACTGGAATTATTCAAGCCATTGTATTTAGTACAGTCACTAAAGGGGTTGGGGGGTGCGCTCTGAGTTGATAGCATGGCAGAGCCAAACTGTGCTTTGGCCTGGACAATACTCTGGTCAGAGATGCCTGGGAGAGTCATCCAGTGCCACAGAATCATAGAATGGGGTGGCCAAACAAGGATTTCCAGCTCTAATCCCAGCCCAAACAACAGTTCCTTATTTAAGCCATTATACTTAGAACAGTGGCTGGGGAGCTGGCAGATAGTAGCTGAGCATGGCAAAACCGCATTTTAGGCCAGGCAAGTCTCTGGCCAAAGATGTCCATGAGAGTCCTTTGGTGGCACAGAAGTATGCCATGGGGTGGCCTAAGAAAGAATTCTTGCTGTAATCCTACCCCAGAAGCCAGTTCCTAATTCAAGCCCATATTCCTACCACAGTGGCTGGGGTGCAGTCAACTGGCAGCCTGGTATGGCTAAACAGTGCTCTGGGCTGGGGAAGTCTCTTGTCAGAGATGTCCAGGAGAGCTCCCTTTTGGTACAGAGGTATGCTATGGGGTCGCCCAAGGAGGAGTTCTAGCTATAATCCCAGCCCAAAATCCAGTTCTTTATTCAGGTCCATACACTTTGCACAGAGGTGCAAAGCATTGAGGTACTGTCTGTTGGAAGCCTAACACGGCCAAATGGCACGTTGGGTCGGGGTCTGGTCTGGTCAGAGATATCCAGGAGAGTCCCCCAGTGGCACAGAGATGTGGTCTGGGGTAGCCCAAGAAGGATTTCTGGGTATAATCCCAGCCCAAAATCCAGTTCCTTATTCAGGTCTATGTATTTAGCACAGTGGCTTGCGTGCTGTCAATTGGAAGGCCAGCGTGGCTTGCCCATTTTCAGCTGGGCAAGTCTCTGATCACAGATATCCAGGATAGTCTCCTGGTACCACAGAGGCATGGCATGGGGTGGACCAAGAAGGATTTTTAGCTATAATCCCAGCCCAAATTCCAGTTCCTTATTTGGGTTCATATACTTAGCACATTGGCAAGGGTGCTGTCAGTTGGTAGCCTGGCACAGCCAAACAGCACTTTGGGCAGGCAAGACTCTGGTCAGATGCATCTAGTAGAGTCCCCCAGTGGTGCAAAGGTATTCTTATGGGTGGCTCAAGCAGAATTTCTAGCCATAATCCTAGCCCAAATGTCAGTTCTTTATTTGAGCCAGTATGCTTAGCATAGTAGGGCTGTTAGTTGGCAGCCTGGCATGGCCAAACCCTGCTTTGGCTGGGCAGGACTGCGGTCAGACTTCTTTGGGACAGTCCCCCAGTGCATTGACAGAAATTTTGCCATGGGCCAAGAAATATTTTGCCTTATAATTCCATCCAAATCTGATCTTCTTTTAGGGCTCTGTACTTGATGTGGGGTATTATTTTACATATGAAGTAGTACATATGCATAGCTATGTATGAAATGCATGAAAATCTCTCTCTTTAGGATGTGTAATTCATTAATAACACACTTTTATTGGGTATATTATATCATTGAAAGGAACCAGGAATAAGGAATAAAGAACTGGGAATAAGGAATAGAGAACCGAAGAAGGAACTGGGAGTAAGCAACCAACTTCAGCCACATGGTACTAGGCTTCTTTTCTTAGTTTCCTTCTGAAAAATACACCTCCTGAAAACAGTAAGGGTGTAACAGGGAACCCTAGCTCTGTTATCAGGAAGCAGGGTGGGCTGTTTAAATCCAGAACCTTCTGGATGCAACCATCCAGTTGAGCAAGGGTTAAGGATTGAGCCCTGCCAACAAGTTAGGTGACAAGAAAGCAAAAGCCAGAACCATATAAACTTCAAGTGGAGTAGGCCAAGGAGGCAGCAGAGAGGGAGACTCCTGATGACTACAGAGAAGTTGAGGCAGCCTCCTTGGGAAGAATGAGGCATACTGAGAGCCAGAAGCACAAGCGCATGTGAGTGAACACTTTGCCTTATTTATTTATTTATTTTATTTCATTATATAGCCATAGGGACCTATGGTTTACATTTAATGTTAAATTTTGGTAGCATGTTGCTGAGGCTGCAATGGAGGAGGAGGCCTCATTAGTGCTGGGTAAGGAATCAGCTTCTCTTGGGATGACTCCAGCTCTCCTCTGCCCTGAAGTCTGCTCCCCGCAAGCCTCAGTTCTGTTCCGTCTGCCTCTGTGGGGAAAGAGGGGGCAAGTCTTTTCCTCTCTCTCCAGGCTGGAGTAGCTTTCCTGCCACTTCTCTCTCCAGCTCTGGGGGCTTCGGTTACAGTTCAAATCCTCCAGTAAAAAGCAGGCATTGTGCACAGCATACCCTCTGTTTGGAAAAGCTATTGCACCCACTGCAAACTTTTTGCCTCCATTCTTGCAAAGGTCTTAGGCACAGCTCACCCACTCAGCTTGCAGACAAGCAAGTCTGTGCAGCTGTTACATTATAGCCAGGATAATCTGTTGAACCTTCTAGCAGATGCCCTTTTCTTTTTCTTACTACACCCTTCTTATAGTCTTCTGTTTGTGTAAGATTAGTGAAACATAGAGAATGTTTAATTGCATGACAGTTTAAAAGTGGGAAGGTAATTATGCATTTAATTATTGTGCTGCTTGGTGCTTAAAGTATGCATATAATTGCTCTTTTTATAAGGACACTCCACTTTGCAAGCTTGCATGAAATGATAACAACCTCATACCTTTTTCTTAGTTTTTAAGTGAAAGTAAGCAAGTAAGGTCAATAAAGACAACAGAAACCTAATTCTATATTGTTCTTAATTCCCCCTGGTTTTCATTTTGAAGAGGAGAATTTTCTCCTAGGAATAACTTTAAAACTAATCATCTTTAAACACACAATTACTTTTACATTATTTTTCCTTAATTAATATTTGTAGAGCACAGTTGAAATCCAGAAGTTACACATGGAAGTATAAATGATGATTTCTCATACTATGCTTGTTAATTATATTAAGAGGGCAGCCTGCCACATGCCAGTAAGCAACTGCCTAAGGCAGCCAAAGGTGAAGTGACTCACCCTGTCTGACAAAGGGACATTCCTAGTCTGCATAGGAGCTGTCCATGGTCAAAACCAAAATTGATCCTTTTTACAGCAGTTCATTTTTCTTCCCTTCTTGCTTCTTCCTGCAGTGAGGCTGTGCTACTGAATTTTTTGACAATCAATTAACTTTCCAGAGTAGCTTAGATTTTCTAAAGATGAGTTCTTTATAGGAGTCAATGTGGAGGGGAGCTGAGCTATGAGGAAGAAAACTAGCACTTGAAACAGAAATTGCAACCTCAATTAAATTATTTTTATAATTAGATGCATTCTAGATAAAGTTGTCACAAACATTAAAGTCCCTCTCTAAAAGGCAGGCAAACTAAAGGACTTCCCTCAACTCTCCTAAGTTTATTATAGAATTGAGTTTTGTATAAGTAGTTTCTCTTGTATGGAAGGTGTGGATGGACATATGTTCAATGGTGCCTAATACTAGGAACCAAATATTGATTTTAATTTGGAAAATTTGATGCAACACCACTGAATTGAACTAACTCTGAATGTATCTGTGTATAACTGTGGGCATAGTGCATACTTTTGTAGTGGATGTACTTTATTCAGGTTACTAAAAGACATTGTAGGTTTGTAAGTTCTCCCTCATAGATGGTTTTTAGGAGCAGGTTAGATAAACATCTCTTAGAAATGGTCTTGTCATGCTGCAGCTGCTCATCCTTGACTTCTAGCCCTTTGGGGAGCCCTTTGGACTGGATCTGGAGCATGAAGCCATGCTATCTGACCCATGGGACTATCTGCAGGGCCAGAAATCTGGTGGTGGGAGGAGTGGCAGTAGCCATGACTATAGAAGAAACTGTAAATAATGCAGCCACCACCAAATTTCCAGCCCTGTAGGAAGCCTCACAAGCCAGAGGACTGGATTCATAATTTGGGGAAACAAAACTAAATAACACAGGTACTTGTAATGATTAAATATGAATAGATGTTAACTGTTTGAGATGCTGTTTGCAATTCCAGATCTGAATCCCCTTGAGTGAAAATTCACCACTCAGTTTGAAGCTGTGACTCTTTTTTGTACATGGCTATATGTTGTACAATTCCAGTTGGATGGGATTATGGAACAGCCAGAGCAGCACTCTCAGCTCAAACTTTCTCTATTAAGGAAGTATATGCCAATGGCTATTCTCTCTTGGATGGAAAGGCTCACTGTTTTTTACCCCCATTCCTCCACCCTTCTTAATTACTAGTAATTTACATTTCAGTTATTCCAATTTATAATTTGAGGGGTTTATTTAGAGTCTGTACCTGCAGACAGTTACCTTCTGGAGTCTTCTGTGGACTGAGGGCAATGAAATAGCAATACAGCAAGATTCTGCTTTTGATACATTATGTAACTGAGGGATAAATGACTCAGTCACATAGAGAGTAAGTAGGCAGACAAATGCAGTACATCTCAAGACTGTGGTCATAAAGGAGTCAGGAATAACAAGTGATTAAACTTTATGAAGTGGGTGCAATTTGTAAATGCCATTTGAAATAGCCAATCCAATAACCAGCCCATTAGCTGTGGTAGAAGCACAACCTTCTTTCCTAGCCACTTTTTCAATCTAACTCTCTTGGGATTCTTCCAGCACCTATATGGACTTTGAAGATGGCTTCTTGTTTACATGGTACACAAAGTTAGGTTTTGGGCAAATATGGTCACTTATTTATTTGGTTTTCCAAAATTTGCAATGTTGTTTTTATCTAGCTTCTGGGGTTGATATCTGTTCCGTACTCAGGAAGGGTAAGAAGGAAGTAAAGTTGGAAGGTTAACTTAAAGAGAAAAAAGCAAGATTTCCTAAGTCAGCAGCTGATACTGCTGTCCTTATTCATATATATAGTCACTTGCCTTCAGCTAGATTAGTCATATCCGTCAAGGCTGCAGGATGAAGCCTAGCAGGCCTTTGGCATATAAGGCAAGATCCCAGATAACGTGTATGCTAAGTTCTATTTTTAATATTTGTTATGCCAGTAAGTGAATTCAGTCTCTTTATGAATTACTATTGTAAGAAGAGCATGATAAATTATCACAGGTCTTACCAACCTTTTCAGTAGTGTAAGTCTCTGTGGGAGGCATCTGGTTACTGATTTCCTTTTCACTACTTTAAAGATAGCATTATCCTGGAAGGTATTGAGAGATGGAGAGAGAATCTACATGTTTTCCTCTGTTAGAAACAAGTCCTCTGGACCTTTCTGCCCGGAGTGTCCCTTTCAACCATCCATTTACTACTCACTGTGGCTGCAGCCCACCTTGAGAGACAGCCCCTTTAGGTTTTATGTGAACACTTAAGTAAGTAACCACTAGGGATTTGCAAAGTGGGCCATATTTGATTCGGGTCAAATCAGAATCAGGGACAGTTATTCAATTCATTGATTTGGATCACTGTCACCGATTCAATTCAGCCAAATCCAATTCTGAGGATTTAATGCTGATTCAGAGAATCTGTGATTCAACATAGACACAGCTTTAAAAGTTTTTGCTACATACCTTAAGGTAGCAGGCATGGCTTGTGGTAGGTGTGATGCTTTGGTGCATGGAGTGTCCCACAGGAGTGTGGAGGGGCCCTCCACATACTTGGTGGTGAACCCAGAAGTGGACTGGATGTACTTTTAGTCCACTTCTGGGTCTGCCAGGAAGTATGCTGAGGGGGGCTCCTCCATTTCTCTTGGCTTGGCAATTGGCTTCAGGGGGACCCTCGATGCCCCCTCCCCAGACCCAGGAGGCATTATCCACCGAGCCAGGGGAGTGCAGGGGGGCCCCCAGCATGCTTTCTGGCAGACCTAGAAGTGGACCAGAAGTGCTTCTGGTCTACTTTTGGGTTTGCTGCTGAGTGCACTGAGGACTACCCCCATGATTCTGTGGAACACTCCATGTACCCCAGCATCACAGTGTTCATAAGCCCCTGCTACTTAGAGGTATGTAGAAAAAACATTTAAAGCTATCTCTATGTCTGAATCTCTAAATCAATTTGGAGGATTCCAATTCTATTCAGAGAGATTAAAGGGTCCTCTGAGTTGATTTAGAAAGTTGGCCACCAAATCTGGTCAAATCTCTACTGAATCAAATTAGGGACCAAAGCTTTGCATAGCCCTAGTAACCATGTCTCTTGCAAGCAAGTTATTCCATGTGCACTCATTAAGATTCCCAGCCTCTCGGACTCCCTTTTAGAGTCATAGGTTTTCTGACCACTTCCTATTTAAGCCATTCCACCTGCTATATATTCCTCCTCCTGCAATGACTGGCTAGGGACAGACATTTGGAAAGCCTGAGCCCAAATTGATTCAATATTTGTAGGTTAGTCTAACCTGGCTAGGATAAATCAGTATGTAACTGTGCAGACATCCCAGAAATGCAGGCACATGTCTGCAGTGGCTCAGGCTAGAAGCCATGGGGTGCTAGACCAGCTCTCCCTTCCTTTCTATAGTGCTGAGCTGAGGTGGGGTGGGGTGGCATGGCCAGAACCTGGCAGGATGCTCTGATTAAGGATAGATCCCCCCACTTCTGATGAGCCCAGCAGGGAAGTGTTTATCACCCTGTCACGGTGGGGGTCCCACAGGAGGGCTGTGATCTCCTGAAGGCCCTCTACCCGTGCCAAGTCCGGCCCAAGGCACCCTCAAATTCTTGCCCGCCGTGTCTTTGATGTTTAATATATGTAGGGAGGCTGCCTTTATACCACCCTGGGCACGGTGTATTGGGGACCTCTGTCTCCATAATCCTCAACCCCCTCCGGGGTGTTTCCCTGTGTGCTGGGGCCTTCCAGGCACCCTGGCCTTAGGGCCTCGCGTGGCTCCTACCAACCCCTAGTACCACGCCTCAAGCCTCGCTGATGTCCCGGACATTGGAATGTCAAACTACATGTCCGCTCTCTTGAGCCTTCTATGACAGTGCCCCTCCTGGGCTTTCTCCGTGCCCTCTCCTAGGGCTTCTCATTCAATAGTGCCCCCTCTCTAGGGACTTCTCATCAGCGTCCCCCTTTCTATGGCTTCTCTTAGCGAGCCACCAGTCTTCTTGGCCCACCGCATGGCTACCCTCTTCTAAGGCCGGGCGTACCGTGCTGCTATCCCCTTTTGGATCAGGGACCACCGCAGCACTTGCCCTTATCTAGGAGGCGCTATGCTGCTAACCCCTGTCTCTCTCCCAGGGTCCACCACAGCATTCAGCCTCTGGCCAGGGTCCAATGCTGCACTAGCCTCTGATCGGTCTTGCAGTGCCCTTTCCAGGCTTTTCACAATAGTGCTTCTTGTGGGCTCTTTAAAATACTGCCCCCTTCTAGGACTTCTCCACGTGTCACCCCTCGTGGGCTTCTCAAAATGGCACTCCTTTCTCAGGCCTGGGGTCTCCGCACCCTGTGTTGCTGTGCCCTCTCTGGCGCTAGATCGTGCCCTCCCGGGCACCAGGGCCCCCACACCGTGCGGGTCCCTATGAGTATATTGCGCCCTCTCTGGCGCTTATGAGCATACTGCCCCTCATGGGCACTGGGATCCCCACACTGCTGGGGTCCCTCTATGAGGCCGCCTCCTTCCCCTACAGCCTCGCCAAAACCACCGGTATTATTCAATGCTAACATAACATAACACAAGCCTTCTGGCTATAACCAAACATAAGGCACCTGGCCATAACAATGTAAGCCTCCTGGCTACCACTCCACATCCTTGCTCCAGCCTCTGGAGTTCTCATGAGCTGCACTCACATTCTGTTTCCCCAGAGCTCGAGCTCGAGCTCGAGCTCCTGCTCCTGCTCCTGCTCCTGCTCCTGCTCCTGCTGGCAGAGAACTGCCAGTCTAGCCTCAGCTCTAGGCTTTATAAGGGCCAAGCCCTGGGTCAGCTGACTCTCATTAGTTGCCTTGGCAACCCTCAGATGCGCTTGCTATCCAACTGCTGGGGCTTTCCCCAGCAGCCCTCTCTCTCAAGGAGCGGTGCAGCAAGGTGTGCTGCAACACACCCCATTAAGAAAACAACAGGGGAACATTACCATCTACCTGTTGATTCTGCCTTTGTTCTGTCTGCTACAGCACAGACTAGCCAGCAAGTGGTCTGCTGGCTAATGCTGGGGGGTGTCTAAGGCAGAGGGGAGGCGGGAGTGGCAGGGAGTGGTGAAAGGAGAGGGGGAGCAGGGGAGCTGCAGCCAGGGAGCAGACAGCCTCACCCAGCCCAGAGAGCATGCCAGGATGCTGGGGGAGTCTGGTTTAACTTAGATTAGCAAGGAACCTGGGACAGATGTTGCATAAACCAGTTTGAGCCAAATCAGTTAAGTCTGATACTACATTCAAGCAGGCTTATCTCAAACCAGTTTCAGTCATTTTCAAACTGGTTTATGTGCACCTAATGTCTGTTCTGTTACAGGTTTAAACCAGTTTATGATCACTTAAGCTGGCTTATGTGTAATGTCTGTCTGTAGCCACTATCCACAACCCATTGCTGAGTTCCCTTAGCAAAACACCTGATCAGTCCCTTGCCCTTTATTACCCCCCAGTAATTAGAGTTTCCCTTAGTTCCTTTAGCTGGAGAATGGACTTCTTTCCATCCCACCAGGAGAATCATCCTATAATGAAGATTTATGAAGAAAGTTGACATGGGTAATTGCTGTCTATTTCTTGGATTCAAAGAATGGATACTGTAAGGGAATACTGTGATCAGGATTTCATTTAGAACTAAATCCTGCAAGATGTTGACCACCCTCAACTGCCTCTGACTCCAGTGCGAATTGATGGAACTTTGTAACACAGAGGATTAAGTATTTACATTAGGGTTCCACTGATAAAGAATTTTTAGGCTGATAACGATGGCCAGTTTTTAAGGAGCCATATTGGCTGATACTGATCCAATTCTGATATGCAGCTTGGAGACCAGCATTGGACTGGTAAGTCTAGTGTGGGGGATGGAGTGAGGGGAGGAAAGAAGCATGGGGGAGCAGGTTGAGGTCCCCACCATGAGGGAGGGAGTGGGGCTGGGACAGGGGTTGCTCAGCCAGGGTGGGGCAGGGTGCAGGACAAAGCCATGTGTGGGACGGAGGGGGGCAGCTCCTACTACTGTGTGCACCCTGGGAGGATATGGGGGGCATGTGCCCCCAGATCTGTGTATGGGAGGGGCAGGCTGCCACTGAGGGCTGGAGCTGGGGCTGGGCCCTTCTTGGCAGGAATTTGGGCCAGGCTTTGCTCTGGGATGGTGGCAGTGGTGCTCGGAGGGAGGCTACGGTGTGGGGGCTGTAGCCTCCTGCAGTCCCCTCCCAGTACTGCTATTCACCTTGAGCCCAGCCTAGTCCTCCTACTAGAAAGGGCTGGCCACTGCCCTGGGCCCAGCCCAGCCCACCCCAGCAGTCTGTCCCACCCCATGCACAGATCAAGGGGCACACTCTCCCCATGCCGTCCTGGGATGCGTGCACTAGCAAGAGCTGCACCCCTCTTCCCATGCCTCCTAGGTGAGCTGCTCACAGCTGCGTCCCTATAAAGTATGTTTATTTTCCATTAGATTACACTTGGAAGTAATGTTTTATGTGTGTTCTGTTTATCTAGGAATATCTATATTAAGCAAACGTTCTTTCTAGTGGAAGAATACTCATTGTCGAAATAACTGAAGCTATACGTCTTCATGGAGCAGTGGTTCTATTAGTTTGCTCAGATGAAATCTGTTGAAAACAGTGAATTCTTATTGTACTGCTATAAAAATGGGCATGCTCAATATGCCCTTTGAAGTTCAAATTCTGGTTATGGCATGTTAAAATATTATAATGATCTAGCCTCAAGCTTGTTTGAAGCAGTTTTAAAAACTACACACATTTTTTACGTAGGGGTATGAGAGAAGTAAAGAATTTAATTATGCAGTCACAGAATGTCAAATCCTCTTACTCTGGACACTATCTCTTTTAGGCCCATAAAAGGTGAGATGCTTCCATCAAAGATGGTGGAAGCTTGCTGGTAAATGGCTTTGTTCCTTGTTCAATAGTTAATCTAGGGAAAGCAGTTTGAATAAAAAATGTTGTGAAGTGTGGGATTTCTAGAACTTTTTTTTTTTTTTATTCCTCAGCTTTTCAAGAGCATCTCTTTACAGCAGCATTTCAAGTGTTGGACCACAGCAACCTGGCTATATCTAATATTTTATATAATTATATTATATCCAATATCTAATCTGATATTGGCTTCTTCAATATGTGAGCATCATGGAACTTTTCCTGTGCAGATGTCCTCACCATTTCTCCCAGGTTCCCCTTCCATAGCTGCATGACAGGTGCATCTTCCAGCTGATGGGGAGCTGTACTGGGGCTGGCAGCTGGAAGCCATGTCCAAACTGCTGCTGTTTCTGCATCACAACTGGGAGGTGGGTAAGAGGGAAGGACAGGGGGGGAAGGAGAAGCAGCAGCAGTATAGACATGGCTTCCAGCTGCTAGGTCTACCAGATGGAAACTGTATTGACACCACAGCCTGGGAGAGATGATGAGGCAGTAGGGGACAAAGCAGTGACAGCAAGTGTGCAGATGGAAGTTGCCTAGCCCTGGTGCAACTCTTTGTTGCTTAGCCCTAGTATGGGAGCATGCATAAGAAAAACCCACAGGCTCTGCAGGCCAGCTACAATGCCTCCACAAACTGTATGTTTCTGACCCCTGATTTGCAAACTTTCAACTAGGTGGTGTTTGCAATGCTTGCTTGTTCTCTCCTTGTTTTCTAGTTAGCATTTACTCTTATTTCCTGCACAGCTTCCCCACTCAATGTTCTAAGTCCATGTAGTAGCTAAACCTCAGGAAGTCTGCCTGCTATTATGGATTTGAGGTGCCACTGCATTATATTGTGTAATGTGGACATTCTTCAACAGGAAGGCATTAATTAAATTAAGTTATGCTGGGTCTTGTAAGGTTGATAAATCTCCCCTTAATGTTCTATTGATACATCTGTATTTTTTTTAGTGTTATCAGAGACTTAAATTATTGCCCCTCTACATAGAAGAATTGACCAGTTATGCACAAATAACTGATCATATGAATAAAATAATAATCCTTTTTTTTCTTTTTATCCTTACATTTCAAATTAATGTGCAAAGAGCGCTAAGTTTCAATATCCCCACTGCATAGATAAAGAAACAGACTGTCCTGAAGTGACATGCTCAAGAAGATATAGAATATCATTAGTAAATCCAGGAACAGAAATCATATACCCTTTTTGCCTTTCTTTAGGGCAGTCTTACCACAACTTTCTAGGTTATGCCCCATGGCAGTATACATTCAGCCATTCTGCACCCACTTCAGTCACTTTCTCTCTACCGCTGATTTCTCTAGCTACAGATTTGCTGCTGTCATGGAGGCTTGGGGGAGCATGGCAATCCTTTGGGAGCCTTTTGTGCCCTTTGCCCCCCCCCCCCAAAGGGTCCTTGTTTCACAGTTTGGGAAATGCTGCTCTAGAGCTTTCTCCTCCTATGGAAAAAGCTGATGGGAAAGAAGAAAGGGGCAGGAGTACAAATAAATTAATTGCAAAACTCTGATGAAGGAGCAATTTGTAGGATAGTGCATGAGCAATATTTTGGGAGACATCTCCCACTCTTCCTGGTGAAAGTACAAATACTAGCATGTGATGAAATAAATAGTATTTGGCAGTGGAATCCGGTGCCCTCTTTAGGATTCATGTGAATACATCTATGCCTCTGAAACACATTGAGATGATGAGGCATCTTCTACTGAGAAAAGCTACATTTGAGCTATCTGCATTATACAGTGCTGCTATAATAAAAATATATTGATTTATATGCCTGTGCATTATTTACTGGTTATGGCTGCGTACATTATTTACAGAGATATAGTTAAGTAACACCTAGTTCAGGCTGTTGGGAACGGCCTCGAACCATCTTCCCAAGGCATGAGAAAAGAGGAGACTGAAAGACTGTTATGTGAAAAACGCTCATCTGCAGTGATAAGGAGGAGATGGCTGTACCAGGCAAGGGGCCTCGAAGGAAAATAAAAAAGATACACAGGAAAGTAGGTGAAAGGGCTCATTATAATACTAAAAAACACACCCCTAGGTGGAGAAGAAGTATGCTAATGGAACATACAAGTATGGGAATGAGATACATGGTTAAAACACAGGTATAGAGACATACTCAGTAGGGAACTTCTTGCATCACTCACCTGCAACCAATCACCAAACAGTATGCTTCTTGCACCTTTATTGCTAGCAATAAAAAAACCTTTTTGCAAACTTCCACCCCTGGTATTCGTATTGGCTTTTCATACCAGGCACGGACCCAGACTTGGACTGGAGCACAACAAGGCAATCACTTGTATTTGCATTTATTTTGCAATCTGGTTTAGGTAAAGAAAATGTTTGGTTTTTTTCCTTGATGCCTGACTAGAAAACATGATTTATTTTTCTGGTGTCTTTGGCACATTGCTTTATACAGAGAACTACCCACAAATGTTTTGGAGGAAGAAGGAAATTTTATGCAGATTTCTTTCTTTTATTCCTCAGAATTGCTATATCATTTCTCTTCATACTGAAAACCCTCATGATTAGATGTGAACTAAAACTGGGGCCCTAAGAACTTCCCTTTAACTAAGTTATGACTCTGTGGAAGGAATCAAACTTCACGTTGTGGTTGTATCAGAATTGGCAGAGGCATCTTGGTTTATTTAAAGCTGTACAAGTGATCACAAAGAGGGTTCTCAAAGGAACTCTGAACTCTACAAGTTTTCAAGTGTATTTATACTTTAGACGTGAGAAAAGATGCAGGGTTCACACAAAGCAACTTTGAGAGAAACAGAAAGGATGCTGATCATTCATTTGTCACACTTAACAGTTTACTTATTCAGAGAAAAATCACTGTGTTTTTGAGAACAGTTATCAGCTTCTGGATCGGGGGAAAGGAGGAGGTTAACATCTGCATGCAGAGCTTAATATAGCAAAACAAACAAGGCATGAAGGTTTTTTCTTATCTTAGAACATTTTGAAACACATAGCATCAGCATCTTTTTCTCTTCTCTTTCTCTTTGTCTCTCCTCTTAGTCAAGTAAGAGGCCTGGTTAAACTTATTTTCACAACTCTGAGCAGTACCATTCTTAGTATACACATAACCTACTTGGAGGGCAATTATAGAGAAGATAGAGATAGCCTTTCTCTATGGTTGTAAGAGACAGGAGTAGGAGCAAAAGTCTAAAGCTATAGGAGAGGGGAATTTAGGTCAGAGATTAGGAGGAACTTCCTTACTGAGGATGGTCAAGCATTGGAACAGGCTGCCTCAGAAAGTTGTGCTATCTCTATCCTTGGAAGTTTTCAAAAGTAGGTTAGACAGACACTTGGTTGAGATTAATCAGGGATGATCCTGCCTTGAGCAGAGGGCTGGACTAGATGACCATATGAAGTCCCTTTCAGCCCTACCTTGCTATGATTCTATGCACTTTTATATGCAGAAGGTATACAATTTCAAACATTTTGTTCATTCTGAGTAATTGTATGTATGCAGTCTCAGTCATTGTGCATACACAGGAATAAGTATCTTAGAGTAGAATGGCATTTTCCTTTGTGCATCTAAGTGGTAGGATTTGAGCTTCATAAGTGGCATTTTTAGTATGTGCATGCAGGTTGCAATTGTCTTACCCCTACAATGTGGATGCATAAGTGTATGTGCCTGTAATGAACATAGACAATAAGCGATGGACTGGCCTGGAAGGTAAGCAGCC
>JAGPOW010002742.1:57168293-57185451 GCA_030014935.1 Caiman crocodilus | reverse complement strand
CAATTGTCTTACCCCTACAATGTGGATGCATAAGTGTATGTGCCTGTAATGAACATAGACAATAAGCGATGGACTGGCCTGGAAGGTAAGCAGCCCGTGCTGGATGTATACCTATGTCTAAGTCATGAAAATGTAGCTAGAGCATGATGGAGTCAAGAAAAGGAGGGTTGTATTGTGCCAAACTCCAAACAGCTAAATGGTCAGGGCACTTGCCCAAACAGCTAGAGACCCATGTTTTAAGGCACAGGCAGAAGTGACAATTTTCATCTGATCTGCCCACAGAAAGCAGTTTATAGCTATGACCAAACACATGTACATGGTTGTAGGCAGCTTCGAAAATGGCCGATTGGGTGAAAATCTGACCCATCATTGCATGAGAGTTCACATGAAGGCATCTCAGAAGAGAGCATCTTCTTGTAACTTCTGTCTGCACTGCCTGCCAGCCTCAAGCTCTTTTTGGAATGGGAGGGGGGAGAAGTATGAAAGGGAGTTCTGTCTGGGGGGTTTTCAGACCCTTGCTGGAGGGTGAATCAAGTGTATTGGAGCCACATAGGGGAACACATAGAACAAACCCCTCCCGTCCCTTTCTCCCCTCCCATTCTGAAATAGGGACAGGCTGGGAGAGATGAAGGGCTGTTGTGAAGGGAAACCAGCTGCAGGCTCCAGCCAGCAGCTAGATTCCCCTTTGACCTGGAACCAACGGTTGACTCCTGTTTTTCCAGGGGATCCTTGTAACTTGAAATACTTCCTGCAAAGCAGTTTCAGTTACAGTGAGGAGATGCACTTGTGTCTGCACTCTTAAAGTCTCCACCTTACCTGAAGTGGGGGAACATTTTCAGAGTTTCCAGCACAGTACGCTAACCATCACATTATAGATTAGGTATTGTCCAGGCCCCTCTTTGGAACTTCTGAAGTTAGTCCCCTGTGCAGCCAAGAGAAGAAGATCTGTGGGTCCAGTAAGAGTGTTATAGACTAGTGAGTATGTGGCTTAGTAAAATAGTGCTGCTGTAGAATGGAGCTAGTGCTGCTGTAGAATGGAGCAGTCTTGGATTCCAGCCTGGACTCTCTCTTTTACTGGGGCAGAATCTTTTCCACTGCACTGCTTTCCATTCATTTCATCCAATAACTATTAATTGCAAAGACAGTGACAACCTACTGTAGCAAACTTATTGATGCAGCCCAACATGTCCAGGCTTGGAGCCCATCTACCAATCAGGTAACTGATATGAGGGGCTTTGCCCTGCCCCTGCTCAGAGCAAAGAGGGTGAAGAAGAAGAAGAAGAAGAAAGCCGCGGGCCTGATTTGAGACTACAGTCTGCCTGTCCAGCAGAACTTCAGGGGTGGAGCCTTCCAAAGACAATAAAAGGAGCTGCTGCCCAGCATGCGAGAGGACACGTTGGGGACAGAGGAGAAAGAACAATGGGGATTGGAAGAGCTGAGGATGGCTGCTCAGTAGGCCAAAACAGTAGCCTGGAAAAGCCCCTGAAGACTTCCATCAGCAGGGAGTGGTAGATAGCTTCAGTAGCTAGGCTCTTGGTGCGCAGCATGGTGCATGGCATCTAGACCCTGGGGTAGACTGAGTCTGCAACCTCTGGCATGCAGCCAGAGACATGGTGCACAGGCCAATAGACGGAGCAGGATCTTTGAAGACACTTGGGTGGCTCAGGTCTCCAACCCCCCAGCACAAGTCTAGGAGCTCAGTGTAGGAGGTGCTGTGTGGAGGGTGAGAGACTCTAGGAGCCACTTGAAGTGGCTTGGGTCTGTAGCTGCTGACACTGGGCAGGAGCTCAGTGCAGACAATACTGCACAGAGGGCCAGGAGTGGACCAAGCCCTGGTGCTACATGAGGCGGCCCAGGCTTCCAACCCGTAGCAAAAGGTTGAGTCCAGGGAGCCAGATGGTGCTCAGGCTACTGAGCTAGCAGGCAGGCCAAGCCAAAGGCCCCAGAGGTCCTGCATAGTGGAGACCCATTCCAGGGGGGCAGTGACCCCTGTCCACCACAGGTGAGAGTGCTGCTTGGTGCAGAGGATGATGGGAGCTGTGAGTTGCTGGGGAAAAACGATTCCCAAAGGGGAGAGGGAGTCCC
The DNA here is from genome assembly GCA_030014935.1 of Caiman crocodilus. Classification (NCBI taxonomy): domain Eukaryota; kingdom Metazoa; phylum Chordata; order Crocodylia; family Alligatoridae; genus Caiman; species Caiman crocodilus. The sequence goes on along the minus strand of JAGPOW010002742.1, from coordinate 57,183,366 downwards.
CCTTGGTTAGGTAAGGGTTACTGAAGTGGAGGTCCCACTGAAAGGCCCCCCCTGAATTTCCCAGCTTCTTGGAAAGGTTTGGGAAAAGGCTAAAGGGGCACTGGGGCTTCCCCTTGGGACTAAGTTATATTTGAGGTTCTTGCACCATACGTGGTATGATGTTGAGCCTTATATTTTATGAATTCTCATATTTGTAAATTAGTAGATGAGTAGAATCTTAACTTTATAACTTTGACTAGGGCTTTGCTAGGACCCCCTTTTTGCTATTATTTACCTGTTGTTTATTTGTATTTATTTGTGTCTTGTTTATTATTCACCTATATTTACCTGTAGTTTACCTGTCGGATAGCTATGTTTGTTTGGGGTTTACCTGTTTCAGATCAGATACTTACCTGTATTTGGAGCACTGGTATAAGGTTTTATAGCATTTACCCAGAGGGTATTGTTTATGTTATTTGCTTGGATATCATATATATATTACGTATATTTATATCCATAATTTTTTTCCTTGTGATAAGCTAATGTAAATAAATGTGTATATAGTGAAGTCCCCTGACTGTCTTGGCCTGGTTCTATAGGGATGGAGGGAAACCAAGCAGTCTGAAACTCCCCCACAGCACACCTGCCAGCTAACAATTCCCTTCAATTGGAGAAGGGGAGTATATACCTGAGTACACCTGGGCTAGACTACTTTAAAGGGAGAGCTGAAAAGAGACTAGGATTAGGTCTAAATTGTATTGTACTATTTAGAGCATTGTGTTGAAGTCACAGGTGTATGCTTAGCTCAACTTCAGGATGAAGGTGTCCTAGAACCCTGAGTGTTTAGCTTCCTGGGCTCTGTGAACAAACTACTTGATTATTGCTGTTAAACCCTCTTCTTCCTGTTTATTTTCTGGGATTCATGTTCAGGAGTGTGTACACATACCCAGGATGTTGGTTGTACCTGTGTTGATGTAAGGACATAGGCAGGCAAGGTTCTATGGGTAGATGTGTTATCTTTTATTAGACCAAGTAAATTGATGGAAAAAAATTGTTCTTTGCAAACTCCAGGGGACAAACACCCTTCTTCAGGCAAAGGGAAAGTCTGTTGGTGTTTGTGTGCTTTCCTGGGTAGAATAGAAGCCAAAGGACAAAATGCAGGTGAGTATACCTGGGCTAAGACAATGATAAGGCTGTATATTTGATACCCATAGCTTAAAGGATGTACCTCTCGAAACACAAGAGGGGATTACTGCTTCCACATCCCAGGAGCCCAGGCCAGGCCACTACTGCTTCTTACCGAAAAAGCACCAACCTTGTGCCACCACTTGTCCCCAGGGAACACCTATGCCACTTTCCCTCTGGCATGCAGCAGGTCACCTGGGTGGAGTAGGGGAGGCTGGAGCAGGCAACTGTGCTGGCCCCAGAAGCCTCACGTGGAGCTGCAGCCATGGTGATACGGCAGCAGGGAGCCTGGCTGGCAGCTGGAGCATGGCTCTGGTTAGCCAGGCTCTGGTTTTGGGCAGCACACACTGCTGCCTCATGCACCACACTTCTTTTTTTGGCGTGGGCTTTTTTGACTCCAGGATCACTTGGGGTCAACCCCTCCTTCCACACCATTGCAAGGTAGCAACATGAGGAACACCTGCATGTGCAGTGTATGGCACTGTAGACGGATCTGCAGCACCACATATGTCACATCCATGCTTGTTGTCTCCATCATGATTGAAATTTCTGGCTATACTGACTCTATCCTGCTCCTATGTGCCACTGGAGCTGCTAGCTGTTTGGAAGATGCCACAGAATTCTTAAAGAAACTGGGCTCCACTGGCAAGCTTCCAGAAAGCTACCAAGTCCCACCACACAATTTCACCTAGCCATTCTGTAATTTGGAAAATAACTTTCACGTGGACACCTGTTATTGCAGAGTGTATAGGTGCATATGTGTGTGTGTGTGCATAAGTGCACGAAAGAGAGAGATTCTATGAGTCAATAAACATTTCTGAATTGTGAGTTTAAAGTTACCCTACCTAGAATCATTCTCTCCTTTTTTTAGAAACTTAAGAACAAATGGGGTTGTGAAATGTTTGTCTGCTGCCTCGCTACACTGTGTCAGTATGATATAGCATAACTACATACACTTCAGTGTAATTTATATATCTACACTTGCATTTCCACACTCTGGAATAAACAAAAGAATATTTCTCATTAATAAAACTCAATTTAGCCTTGTACTTGGCGATATATTATGTATCTGTGTCTCTGTGTCCTTTCACTGAAAGAGGTTTTGTTTACCTCATTTGCTCCATGGATGTCACCTCTCTGTACACCAGCATCTGCCATGAGGATGCATTACAAACTATAAGGAACATTATCTGCAATGAGGACACTGCTTTTTCCATTACATTCTTCTATCTTGTCCTCACATGCAATGGTTTCAGATTTAGGGACTCTCTAGAAATGAATGCCATTGTCATGGGCACACATGTGGCCCCCCACTATGCCACATATTTATCTTTAAAGTTCATTTTCTCTGAAGGCACTCTTTCATTTCATCTGAAGGCACCCCCATTATCTGTCTAAGATATATTGATGATGTCTTCATTGTATTGCCACATGGGAAAGAATCTAGAGACCTTTCACCAGGACTTGAACAACTTCCAACCCTTGTCAAACTAACTCTGGAATACTCCACCCAGCAAATTCATTTCCTAGTGAAGAGGAACTTCTTTAGAAATGTAAAATCTGTGAACAGTGTCATCAAAGCATCTAAGAGAGAAGCAGCAACTATCTGAAGATTTTACCATGCAGACAGTTTGTGTTAGGTGGTCACATCCTTGATGATGAGCATTTACTTCATCAGCCTGTTTCTGATGCCAAGAAGATCCCCATGTTGTAGTACTACCCAATAAAGTTTCCAGCTAAAAAAACCTTGAACTCTTCTTTAAGGGACCTTCATAATCTTTTAGAGGTTTGTTTATCCCCTTCCCAAGGTTGCCTCCAAGAATCTTCATTTCTGCACCCTGGGCTAGATAGATATGTCTGGTCATTTTTGTTTCTTATTTTTGGGTCTGTGGCATTTTTTACAAGTTTCAAGGTACAGTACTTTTGGGCATGGTATGAAGCACAGTGTAACAACATTTCCCCCAGAACAGGTTTGTCATCCCATGGCTAATTTGGGTTGCTTATCTTTTTCCATCAGGGACTGGAAGTCATTAATGATGCATCTAGGGTATTCTACCTTGGGGCTCTAGGTGATAACCATAGGACTCTGTGGTCTTTGTCCCATGGTTAGTATTGTAGCAGATCAAAGAGAAGTCTGAGTTTGGCTTTATTAATTTGATTGACTACAGTTTCAGGATTGTATCACAACTGTAGGAATCCTTGCTCCACATTCCTTAAGGTGTGAATCCCAGTTGGTGGGGTCACCAACAGCAGGTACTGTTGTAACACAGAACATGTCCATAGATGATGGATATAGTGTTATTCTTAGGATGAAAACTGGTGGCATGAAGGTAGCTGCAATGGTTAGTTTGTTTTTGATACAATGTGTTGGTGATGTGGCCATTGCAAACCTTCACTAGGAAGGTTTATGAAATGGACAGGAGACAAGAAAGGAAACACGAAGAGCTTTTAGGAGCAGCAAGAGGAGGGGAGACTGGAAAACTCACAGTACTGTTAAAAAGCCAAAGTCTCCTCATATCAACTGTATTGATCCCCAGGGCTAGGTAGTGAGTTATGAATTAATGATAGTACTGTCAGTACTATCTTTTGGTGCAGTTACTTACTCCACTGAAATGCATGTTGATGGTGTAGATGGTGACTGAGGCTGGCTAGGACATGAGGGTGCTATAGTGGGGGAACTGCCTGCTGCCTAGTAGGGCTGTGTGAAACAGAAGCATTCCAATTTCACTAGTGGTTTGACATTTTGATGGAACAGTGTTCCATTTTTACTTTTGTTTCAAGTCGAAACAATTGTTCTGTTCCATAGAAATGTTTTGCCGTTTTGACCCTGTTTCAACATTTGACCCATAGGATATAATGGTGAAAGTTGAAACAGGCTATAAGTTTGCCATTTCTGGCCAGATCTGAATGAATATTTGCAGGAATGGTATCCCTTTCTGAGGGCATGAAGCATGCCAAGATTAAAAAAGATAGGTGCATGGGGTTTGGAGAAACTGCACCCCAAAACACCCCAAAATCTTGAAAGCAAAACTCACATCATGCGTATGTATTAAGCCACAATGGGGTCAAAACTGCAGGAATGGTAGCCCCTGCTGAGGCAACAAAGGCTGCCAAGTTTCAAGGAGTTAGGTGCAAGGGGTTTGGGGAAACTGTATCTCAAATCTTGAAAGTAAAACTCATGTCACCTGTATGTTTCAAGCCACAGTGGGGTTAAAACTGCAGGTCTGCTAGCCCCTGATGAGGCCATGAAGCCTGCCAAGTTTCAAGGAGATAGGTGCAGGCGTTTGGGGAAACTGCACCTCAAGCTGTGGACAAGCAAAACTTGTCACATGGTTGACAGTGTGCATTAAAGGTGCAGCAGGTTGAAAGCTGCAAGCCTGCTAGCCCCTGCTGAGGCCACAAAGCTGGCCAGCTGTTAAGGAGATAGCTGCAGCAGTTCTGGGGCCCTGCATCTCTGGCCACAGGCAGGCAAAACTTGTGTTATGGGTGCTTGTGCAACTGTGTCTGTCTTGATGCATGGGGCGGGGGAGGGGAAACTACTGCAGGCCTGGCTGCTAGGCCCTGCTGTGGCCACAAAGCCTGCCAGCTGTTAAGGGGATAGGTGCAGGGGGTTTCTGGGGCCCTGCAAACCTAGCCAATGACAAGCAAAACTCATGACATAGGAGCTTGTGCAACTTCTGCCTCTTATCAAGCAGCAGGACTGAAGATCCCTATCACTTGTCACCAAGACCTGGGGGTAATAATTGACCACAGTATGAATATGAGCTGGCAGTGCAATGCTGTAGGCAGCAGGGCCAACAATACGCTGGCAGGCATCAACTGATGCATCTCCAGCAAACCCATTGCAAAGAAGCGGTTCTCCTGCTCTACTCAGCACTGGTAAAACTGCAGCTGGAGTACTTCAAGTTCTGGGCTCTGTATCTTAACAAGGATGTGATAAAGCTTGAGAGAGTCCAGAGAAGGGCTAGCCATATGATCAGAGACTTGCACAGCAAGCCATGTGAGGAAAGACTGAGGAACCTGGGACTCTTCAGCCTGAAAAAGAGAAGACTGAGAGGGGACTTGGTAGCAGCTTACCACATCAGAAGTGTACATCTAGGACTCGGTGAACAACTGTTCAACAAAGCACCCTAGGAGAAAACTAGGAATAGTGGTCACAAACTCCTGGAAAATCTTTACAGGGTCATTTCGGGCTCAACATTAGGAAAAACTATTTTACAACTAAAGTGTCCAGACTGTGACCATTACTCTGTTTTCCCCAAGGATGCCCTGGTGAACAGTTGTTCACTAAGCCCTACATGTACAGCTGAGAACCCTTGCACCTATCTCCTTGACAGCTGGCAGGTTTTGTTGCCTCGGCAGGGGCTAGCATGCCTGTAGTTTTGACCCCATTTTGGCTTAACACATGCATGTGACATGAGTTTTGCTTTCAAGATTTTGGGGTGCAGTTTCTCTGAACTCCTATACCTATCTTCTTGAAACTTGGCAGCATTTGTTGCCTCAGCAGGGGGTAGCATTCCTGCAGTTTTGACCCTGCTGTGGCTTAACATATACACATGGCACAAGTTTGGCTCTCAAGAATTTAGGGTGCAGTTTCTCTGAACTTGCTGCATGTATCTTCCTGAAACTTAGCATACTTCATGCCCTCATAAGGGGATACTAGTCCTGTAAATTTCTTCCAAATATGACCAGAAATTACAAAGTTATAGGCTGTTTTGACCTTCCCCATGAGAGCCTATGAGCAAAACATCCAAACAGTGTCAAAATGGCAAAATGTTTCGACTTGTCTCTTTTTGTTTTGAGGCTGTTTTGAACATATCTGTTTCATTTTGATTTTGCTGTTTCAACCTTAAAATGGGTTGAAACAGCATCGAGATAAAACTGGTGGCGAAAGTTCACACAGCTCTACTGCCTAGCCCTGCACTTTAGCACCCTTGTGTTCCAGCCAGCCCCTCTGCTGCCCAATGCCATCACCCAGAGCATAGGGCTTATTCCTGAGCCTAATGTCAGTCTGAGGCTACTATTCCCCAGCTCAAAGTGCTGCGGTCCTGGGTGCATGTGTAGACACTTCGTCTGGGAGCAGCTGACTTTGGCAGAAACTGCTCTTGGAGTTTCTTTCTTTCATTTAATAGCATGTATAGATGCATCCACAGTGACCCTTTGCTATCTACATTGGACAGATAGGTTGATCCTTACATGTAAGGATGAATGAGCACTGATCTGACATCAGCTCCAGAAAGACATAAAGGGCTGTGGCAGAACACTTTAACCTTCCTGCACATGCCATGGCTGACCTTGGGGTAGTTGTTTTTAGGCAGCAAAACTTTAAAAATTAACTTGAATTAGAATTTGCAAAACCAGAAATCATCCTTAGACTGGATGGTATTAAGTCTGGTTTAAACAGGGACTTCATATCCTTATCTCATTACCTAGATTAGCTTTCATGACCCCTTTGCTCTTTGGGTTCTTTGCTTGCTTGTTGGCCTCTCTAGGCACTATCCTCCCCCCACGTTTTTGTATTTCAGTCACTCTCTTAATTGTAGCTGAATTTTTGGTTCTAGCTGTGTTAGTCTAAAGACATAGGCAAGCAAGGTTCTTTGAGTAGATGTGATATCTTTTCTTACTCCAATTGAGTAGTTGGAAAAAGGCTGAGAAGAAAGGGTGACTGCGCCTGATAGCTTGTTAAGAACTTTTTCCCAACTACTCAGTTGGTCTAATAAAAGATATCACATCTACTCAAAGAACCTTGCCTGCCTCTCTTCATTGTATACACTGCATATCCCTTCACAGTATGTGATGAAGTGAACTTGGGTTCATAAAAGTTTCTGTTGTATCTCTCTCTCTGATTTAGTTAGATTTGCACTTTTATAGACTATCTTGCCTGTAGCAAAAAAGACGTGAAACAGCATGGAGGAGTTTTTTCTAATTTCTTCCACGATAAACTGCATTTCATACCACTGATTTGCACCTGGCTCAGGAGAGCCTTGGTGTATTTGGCCTTTGAAAAGACAGGCCATTGCTTACTTCTCTGTTTTATAATAAAAGCAATTAGAAATATGTTTAAACTCTGAAATCCTTTCCTGTCACAGACATTTTTTAAAATGGTAGGATTGTGCCAGCAACAAGGTTTGCCAAGCACATGTGCATAGGTAAAGATTTATTCTGGTTAGCTAAATGGCTGGCTTATAACATACATTTTTGTTTTCTGCACAAAGGTATGGTTATTGTATCATGGTAATGAAGCTGTTGCTTGAACTGAAAAAGAACTTGAACCTTCAATCCTAGGCTTTGACAGCTTCTAGATTATGTTCCGGTGCATTTTGACTAAAAATGAAGATATTTAAGCCTGGTTGATGATGATTTCACTGTTTCATTTATACAGATTAATTACAACACTGGACACACATTCTGTGCTGTCTGCATATATGGGTGGGAATATGTAAATGTATTCATTAGCGCTGCACAGGAATGAGAAGCAAACTGAGTTCTGGAAAGTAACATATGTTTTCCTGCGTTTCATAGATTCATAGTTTCTTAGTTTGTAGGGTCAGAAAGGACTTGACAGATCATCAAGTCCGACCCCATGCCATGGCAGGAAAGAGCACTGGGGTCAAACAACCCCAGCAAGGTATTCATCTAGCCTCCTCTTAAAGACCCCCAGGGTAGGAGCCAGCACCACTTCTCTTGGAAGTTGGTTCCAGATCCTAGCTGCCCTGACTGTGAAGTAACGCCTTCTGATGTCTAGTCTAAATCTACTCTCTGCCAGCTTGTGACCGCTATTTCTAGTCACTCCTGGTAGTGCTCAGGGGAACAGGAACTCCCCCAATGCCTGCTGGTCCCCCCTGACTAGTTTGTAACAGGCCACTAGATCCCCCCTCAGCCTTCTCTTGTGGAAGCTGAACAGGTTCAGGTCCCTTAGCCTTATAGGGCCTGCCCTGCTACCCCCTGATCATGCAGGTGGCCCACCTCTGTCCACATCCCTCCTGAAGTGCGGTGCCCAGCACTGGATGTAGTACTCCAATTACGGTCTGGCCATGTAGAAGGGAAGGATCACCTCCTTGGACCTCCTTAAGATGCATCTGTGGACAAGGTGCAGTTGTGTGACAAGGTGCAGTTGGCCTTCCTGACTGTGTTCCCACACTGTCAGTCCATGTTCATTTTGGCTTTTCAGACTGCTTTCCAGAAAGTTAATACCAAGAGGATAATTAAGAGATTCACAGACCTTGAAGTATCCAGAATAATTGAAGTGTCAGGGCCATTATACCAACACTTGGACAGCAGTTAACAGGGTCTCCAGAAGCAAACTCAAATATTCCTGGACAATATAAGTCCCAGAAAATAAGTGCAGTTTTTTAAGTACATGACTTACCTGGGTACTTATATGGGTTAAAGGAAATTATTCAAGTCTGCTTTTTAATTTTTTTTCATATTTTCCAACTGTATTGATAAGACACGGAAAATATTGTTACACTGTGCTTTATACCATGCCCAAAAGCGCTGTACCTTGAAACTTCTAAAAAATATCTCAGACCCAAAAATAAGAAACAAAAATGACCAGACACATATCTATCTAGCCCAGGGTGCAGAAATGAAGATTCTTGGAGGCAGCCTTGGAAAGGGGATAAACAAACTCTAAAAGATTATGAAGGTCTCTTAAAATAGAGTTCAAGGTTTTTTGGCTGGAAACTTAATTGGGTAGTACTAGAACATGGGGGTCTTTCTGGCATCAGAAATAGGCTGATGAAGTAAATGCTCATCATCAAGGATGTGACCACCTAACACAAACTGTGTGCATGATAAAATCTTCAGAATTTCCAGTAGGAATTAGGAACCTAATTCTACTTAATTCAAAGGATGCTACTGAACCTATGTCCTCTCAAATGTTGAGTAAATATTTGGCTGATCCTCTAGTATAGAAAAGGGGTGTAGTCACAGCTCAGTGTGGTTAAGAGTAATTGTATTCTATATACCTCATAAATTTCCTGATTCTTTTATGTCAGTGACCTGCATACAAAAACATTTGTTCTGAATTTGCTTAGCTCAGCTCACTGATAATTCCTGTACTGCTGGCAGAGGGGTCTTGGAGGAACTGTATTTGAACCACTTCACAGTACATCTCTCTTCACCCAGCTTTAGTTGGTGGTTGGAAGGAAGGCAAGGTAAAGTCTTTGAGATGAGGAGTACACAGTCTCTCCTATTGGACATATGTTAATAATTATGATCTCTGAACCTTGGTGGATTTTTGGTCCCATGACCACTTCCTGCCATCAAAATAATTCCTTATTCAGGTTCTAGGTGGACTTGAGGGAAGAAAAAAAATAGCGGTAAATGTATGCAGATACCATAACTGGAAAAAAATAACACCTTCTGTAGCATGTTGAAGCATGGCTTTCAATTAAAAGGGCATGTTTGAAAAGTAGCAATTAGATCTAATGTGTCTTTGTAACAGGCTTCCTCAGAACATGAAGGCTGAACAATATCTGAACTGTTTGAGTGGGGGGGGGGTTAGGGACAGACATTATACATAAACCAAAGGGGAAAGGGGCCAAGAGGCTTCGTTGGCTAATCAGAGAAATCCAGAGTAGCCTACGGGCAAAACGAGGGGGCATATAAAAAGTGGAAACGGGGAAAGATTACTAAAGAGGAGTATACCTCCTCTGCTTGCGCTTGTAGGGAGACAGTTAGACAGGCCAAAGCTACCATGGAGCTGAGGATGACATCCCAAGTTAAGGATCACAAAAAAATTATTCTTTAGATATATAGGGAGTAAAAGGAGGGCCCGGGGTGAAATAGGACCTCTACTAAATGGGCTTAAGCAATCAGTGATGGACAGGGGGGACAAGGCTGAACTCCTCAAGGAGTTCTTTGCCACAGTTTTCCTAAGCAAGGCTCAAGACAAGTCTTTCACTGGGATTGTAGAGAGGCAGCAGCAGGGCACCAGACTACCAAGCGTAAACCCTGAGATGGTGCAGAGGAACTTGGAGGAACTGGCTGCATTTAAGTGGGCAGACCCGGATGAGCTCCATCTGAGGGTACTGAAGGCACTGGCTGATGTCACTGCACAGTCACTGGCAGGAATATTTGAATACTCCTAGTGGACTCCAAGATGAAGATGTGTTGTCAGTATGACGAATCATCAGGAAAGCTAACGGCACTTTATTGTGCATCAGCAGATGCATGATGAACAGAGCCAAGGAGGTGATAATTCCCCTCTATCAGGCGCTGGTCAGACTGTATTTGGAATACTGCGTGCAATTTCAGGTGCTGCACTTCAAGAGGGAGTGGATAACCTGGAGAGGGTCCAGAGAAGAGCCACTCATATGATTAAGGGCTTGCAGGCCAAGCCCTATGAGGAGAGACTAGGGCACCTGGACCTCTTCAGCCTCTGCAAGAGAAGGTTGAGAGGCGACCTTGCCTCATGGCCAGTGGCCCAGGCCAGAAGCCAGGGGACACTAGAGCACACCTCCCTGCTTGGCTGCAGGAGACGGCTTGAGCCATGGCTAGCCTGCCTACCCTGTGGCGAGGGGTGGGGAGTGCTTGCAGAGGAGGTGCAAAGCATCCTGGGATGCAAGAGGACTGAGAGCTAACTTGAATCTGGAAGGGATCTTGGGACAGAAGTTCAATAAACTGAGTTAACCTAAATTAGTTAAATCTGATACTACATCCATCCAGGTTTACCTTAAACTGATTTTGGCTATTTTGAAAGTGGCTTATATGCACTGAAATTCTGTTGTGTTACAGATTTGAACCAGTTTCAAATCATGCATACTGGTTTATGTGTAATCTCTGTCCCTGGTCTATAAGAAGGTTTTATAAATGAGATCAATTTATGCTTACTCAAGGCATTTTCCACATCCATGTTGGAACGCTGGAAATTCACTGCTCCTTACACCTCCATGCACTAACTTGCTTTCACTTATATACTCTGCTGCATGAATGCAGTGCCCTGCAGGTGGCAGCGGTACTGTTAGTGGTGGGTGTGTGACAGCAACAAGTGGTGAGCCCCTGCAGGTGGCCACAGCACTCTCCGCAACAGGGGTGGGGTAGTGGCGAGCCCCAACCAGCAGTCAGCGATCACCCGCAGACACCATCAGCAGTGGCCATTGGAGACTGCCCACAGATAGCACTGGTGGTCATAGCAGCAGGGGGTGGGGAAGTGGTGAATGGTGACTGCCTGCAGGTGCTGCTGGCAGTGTCAGTGGCACTTTTTGCAGGGGATACACTGCAAATCTCAGGGGGTGCATGTGCACCTGCATGCATCCCCTACATGTCAACAATGCTCCTCTGTCAAAGTTCTGTGATGCAATTTATCTTTCTTCCTGTGACAGGTCACTTGCAGAACCTGCCACTTTAAGGGTTGAGTCAAGCAGCCAGCAGGTGCTTGATTGTGACGGCCATTTTAGAACCCTGGCTGCCTACATAAACCCAGCAGTTTGCTGCTGGCAGCTGAGGCAGAAACAATGTTTGGCTGAGCTGTATGAAACATCTAGCAGGTAGGAGCTGGAGGTTCTGTGAGAGGGGGGTGGTGGTATGGATGTGTGTGTGGAGCCCAACTTTGGACTCAGTTTGCTCTGGTCTCAGACTGGGAGTAATATTAACCTGGGTGCAATCTGCAAGGCATGGGCTGTGGTGTAGGGAAGGTTTAGAGCTACAGATAGTGACCCCTGGCATTGGAACATGTAATGGGTAGTCTCCCATATTTACCATCAGTTTGTAGGAACAGCAAAGTCATGGCAGGTGAGACTGGGTGGATTGCCCTGCTGAGGCAGATGGGTGGGCCCACATGAGATATGGCCTTGAGAGTATGTCCCCTGTCACACTTCCAAATAGAAAGAGGCTGAGATTTCAGTATGCGTATATTTTTCCTGTGCTCAAACCCTATTTTACTTGTATTCAAACTGATGTACAGGGTGTGCTCCTGCATTGAGCCACCCACCTCACTATGCCTGACCACCTTCCAGGCTCCACATGCCTCCCTGGGGCACCTCACATCAAATCAACCCCCTTCCTGGTGCACACCCATTAGCCTGGGGATAATGCTGCCACAGCCCAGAGTCTGGGCTGATTGTGGGACCTGTGCCCCCTGGAAAACACAGGCCCAGTAGTCCTTGAGGATATTTGACCTACTGCAAGAACTTGGAATGCTTCCCTAAGTCTGAAGCACAAATAGTGGTCTCCCTTAGTCAGCTGAACCAAAGGGACTCCAAGGCATAATTTAAACTGTCTCCCAATAAGTCTCCCATGCTAGGTACAAAGGAGAACTTTATTGGTTACAAGGAGTAGGTTTGGAATAGGGTACAGGGTAGAGCAAAATCAGAGAAATTCCTTAAAACAAACAGTGGCATGATAGTCTTAGATTATGTATCCGTGTTACTGAAAGCTATATATCTAGTTAGATCTCAGGTAGCTTACTCATGAGTATCATCCAGAGGCAGGTGGAGATTTTCTTTAGAGGCAAGCAGTACAGTGATCACGAGTTTCAAGATGTAGCAGATTAATATTGGTGCCTCCTGCCAGCGTATTGCTCTTGCTCTTGTTCTTTTTGTTATCTAAGCTGTATTGCCTTTGTTATGTTATGAAAGAGTTAAATGTAAGTGATGTAATTGTAAGAGGTACTGCAGTTGCAGGAAGCCTGTGGTTTAGGGTTAAACATTGTCACCCCAAGAAGCTTCGGGGCCCTTCCAGAAGATTCTTTAAGGGAAGGCCCCTGATTGGCAGTTTGAAGAATATAAAAGACCCCCACACTGGAATGTGTGTGTGGTGTGTGGGTGATTGGGTATAAGGAGAGGAGCGAATTTCATGTGAGCTGTGAAGACAGCAGAAGGCCTCTTAGGTTCGCACGATCCCCTTGAGGAAAAGATAAGATCAGACAAATTGTCTGGCTTTACTCAAGGAGCCCTTGACAATTGTCAGGGGTGTCCCACAGGCCACCAAGGCACTGCAGTACACCAAGACCTGGCTGTAGCTGCCATACCGAATACTACAACTGTACCTGACTTGAAATCAGCTGTACTTGAAATCCACTGCTGTTGGGGTTGACCTCTCTTGTACATAAGTTCATTCTTCGGGCCTCGTAAGTAAAGTTTAATTCCTTCAACTCCTTGTCTCAGTCTCCGGAGTGTCTCACTCACTCCCACGTGCCCCTCTCTGCCCCAGGCCTGGGCACACCTGGGTTGGCGCTGCCACCCAGCGCGGCACTTCGCCTGGTGTGCACTCCGCGAGCCAGGCCTCCACCGCCACCGGTTGCCGCCCGCGCCGTGACACGAGAGAGAGTTGCAGATTTTCCAGCTTCTCTGAGTTTTCATCATGGCTACTGCCCCTCCTCCTGGCCAGTCCTTTACTTACATAGCCTTTATGACCTCATTTACCTGATCCAATGTAGGCCAGGAACTGTTCACTGTTAGCCAACCACTATGAAATGCATCCCTGGTTGCCAGGTAGACTGGCAGGGTCTTTATCCCCCTCCCAGTCATGTTGATGTTGCTTAGAACAATAGGGAGTTTGAGCCCCTCCACCCAGGTATGTGATGCCAGTCGTGTAGGCAGAGGAAGCAGGTTTCCCCCCTCCCTCAGGAATGTATCCAGCTCAGGTTACAACTCGGAGTTACCTAAAGAGATGGGGCAGAGATTAGTACTCCTGAGTCTTGCTGGATAGACAAGCATCTCTAAACAGTCATAGTAGACCAGTGTTGATGGTTAATGTGTTTCTAACATTGTACAATTTTCTCAAACACCCATGACAAAATATTTTATGAAAACATTCACTGTAACAGTGTTTATGAAATTTTGAAGAAAAGTGGTTAAAGTAATATTTTCAGCATATGTCTATATGAATGATGCATTTTAAAGGCTGTGATGAATGCTTAGGAGAGAAGAGGCTGGGTGAGAAGCTAGTTTATCAAAGAAGTGGCATTGAAACAAATACCAGTATTACCTCAGGGCTGTGTGAAGCGGCTAGTATTTGCTTTGGGTTTCGATTCAGCCAATTCACAGGACAGTGATTCGATTCAATGATTCAAATCACTTCCTTGATTTAATTTGGCCAAATCTCTAAATCAGCCATGCCAGGCCCATTTCCTGCCCCTCTCTCAGCCTGGCAATGGTTGCCTCAGCTCCCGGCACTTTTTAAAAAATAAAAAAAAGCCCCAGGTCACCAGGTGCTGCCAGGCATGGGGTGAGTCCTGCTGCCCCCCACTGCCCCACGCTACCTGTGGGGCTCTGCATGAGCCACCAACCCCCGCTCACTCCCCCAGCCCCACCATGGGTACTCCACATGGGCCAGCTCTGACCCTTTAAGCAGAAAAAAATGAAAAAACCCTGGGACTTGCCACTCCTGCCAGCAAGGGATGATCCCTGCTGTCCTGCATCATGTGGGGTGGGGGGGAGGGCTTTGCACAAGCCTGTGACACCCCAAGGCCACTGCAGGAGTAGTGAATGTGGGACTTCTCAGCTTTTTTTTTTTTCTTAAAAGGCCAGGGCAGGGCATCCGTGGGGGGGGCTAAGGGAGTGGGGGAAGAGAGGGGGGCTCATGGCAGAGCACCTCATGCAGCATGGCAGGGGAGTGGGTATCACCCCTTCAGCCTGGCAGCACCCAGTGAGCACCAGGGCTTTTCTTTAAAGTACCCAGACCTGGGGTGAGCAGGGTAGCAGTCATAACTTTGCTCTCATGAACACCAACTCTGCAGTACATCCAGGGCCTGATACTCTGAAGTCAATGGAAAAGCTCCAACTGACTTCAGTTAATCAGGTCAGACATAAGGAAAGTTAAAAGAATTTAAGATATTAAAGTTTTAGGATTTCAGTATTGTGTAGTTATATATTGTAAGTGAAAAGGAAGCAAAATGTTCTGACTTTCACATTCCCCACAAAGTTCTAATTTATTATAAGAAAGAATTAAAAAAAAAAAAAAA
>JAGPOW010002742.1:57156721-57168193 GCA_030014935.1 Caiman crocodilus | reverse complement strand
TTTTTTTTTTTTTTATGCCAGCTGCCTTTCTGGAGTGTTACCAAATGGATAAGTAGACAAACAATAATAACCAATGAATTCTCTTCTTTCTTCAAATTCTCCTGAGAGCAAATAAGTCCTCCTGTCATTGTTAGCCAGATTGGCAAATGCTATCTTTAGTGGAGCAGAGATTACTGTTTCATAAATTCAAGCTCAGAATTAAAACCTGAATAGGTAATTTCTCACATCTAAACCACAAGGGAGAGGAATTCTGTTCAGTGTGCAGGAAAAAAATCTCTTTATGAATGTGTAGCTAATCTGAAATACAATAAGCTATATTATTTCCCATTGCCTTGTCTGCTGCCAGCCATTTTGCTGGATTGTCCATCCTTTTTACATTAGCACTGTGAAGAAAAGAAAGTTTAATTATACAAGAGAGATCACTTTCGGACAATCACTTCCTACAAGAAAAGAAAATTATTCCTATTCTTTCTGATCTAGTTTTTTTCAAGCACATCTTCCTTTGCACAAACCCCCTTTTTTTTTCCTATGTAAGTTACTCACTTTGAATTCTCCAGTCATTGAAGTTTGAGGGAGTTTGTAGTCAATGATCATAGGAAATGGAGTTTTCAGCCCATTGCCACTAGTTGGGAGTGAATGGCTCAACAGAAGTAGCCCCTTTAGGGACCCAAAAGCATTACTTCCTCTTTCAGAATTAATTAATTATTTAACTAAAGGTTTTCTTATAATCAGTGCTAGTATGTGAATCATCAATGCTGCTTCCCAAGATTGAACATGGAAAGCAATTTCTGATGGAAGTAGAATAGGAAGTGGGACTATAAGCATTAATTGGCCAAAAAGAAATATCTTTAATGATCACAGTACTTGCATTACTTTCTTAATTACATCTGCATAATTCAAGTTAACCCTAATGATGGCAGTGACTCACTTTTTATTTCATCCGTACTTCTGAAGAAGGCAGGACATGATTTTTTTTCTGGAACTCAACAATGTGAATTTGCTAAATGACAGTAGAAATCACTTCCAACCACCTCAAAACTGGGCATTTATTTCTTGTAGCCTGATGCTTTAGGCATAGTAGGAAGAAAATAAAACTAACTCCTGGACCTAATTCTCCATTTTCTGATATCTTGTTCATTTACTTCAATGCAAAGTAGCAATAAAGCGCTGCCAGTTTGTATTGGTCAACAGGACTTACACAAAGGGTAAATTCCAGGGGGGCATAGTGGTGCAGTTGTACCTTCTTTGACACCGGTTCCACCTAAATGTTAACACTAACTGCCTCGGAGGGGCAGCATCATTTCTATTCAGGCTACACTGAAGATGTCAGTTGACTTCATCTGTCTGATTCCTACCAAACTTTCTCTACTCTACAGGTGTTTACAACCCTTTCTCCTTTTAATGGACTTGAATATTGTATTATTCAAAATATACTTTCTTCTTCAATTTTATTATCTATTACATATTCCTGGAAATGCCCCACTTCTATTTCACAGCTCTACAGACTTTTTTTAGCTTTGGTTAAAAACCTTAAGTCATAGTATTAACTCAGGTGCAAAAATGACTGACCGTGAAGTACTGGAGGCACTGTCAAGAAGCTCAAAAAGATTATATTTTGTTTTATAGACCTGAATAAGAGGCATACATTTAGCTGCGATGACTACTTCTTCAGCATTTTTTGAAGTGGAGTCCTTGCAGTTATTGTCTTTCATGATTATCGTATCTGTGTGTCCAAAGATGGCTGAGGCCTATCCAGGATCAACAGACTCTGCTGCAGCTCAGATGTGCATTTCTTCTGTTGTTAACGTGAGGCTTTAAAGTACTGAGATCCCTTCAGCAGACTTTTCCTCCATTTGGGATGGTTCTGGCCAATAGTCTCCTATGAGTTGTCATTGAAGCTGCATTTTTTTTTTTAAGTTGGCTGTGAGGATGTTTCTATAGTACTTTCTCTGCCCTCCTCTTCAGCATCTGCCTTAACTGAGCCACGAGAATAAAACTTGATTTGAGAGTCTGAAGTTGGATACCTGATGATATGGCTGGCCCAACAAAATTGATGTCAGATGATCATTACTTAAATACTCTTTGTGTATTCTAGCAGGAAGGTGGTAAAGTTAGGTGGTGGTAAAGTTAGGTGGTGTCTTCCCACTGGATTTGGAGGAACTTCCACAGGCAGTGTCAATAGTACTGCTCCAAGAGCTTTGGATGCTTCTTGTATGTTGTCCGTGACTCAGCTCTGTACAGCAAAGTGAGGATTATGCATACTTGATAAATCATGAGCTTGATTCTGGATTTGGATATTTAAACACCTGTTTCTTCAGGCATCTAAATCCTACATTGGATTTCTTCATTGATGTCAGCTTTCTTCATTGATGAGAGCTTGTGAGGTATGGGAAATACTCAACATTATCCAGAGTCCAACCATGGAAACTACAAAAGGATTATCTTGCTGTCCACCACAGGAAAGATTATTGTGAGAACTCTTCTAAACCATCTCATCCCACTTGCTGAAGACCTTTACAGGATATCAGTGTGCATTTAGACCATCAATATTTCATAGACATTAGGGCTGGAAGGGACCTTGAGAGATCATCAGTACCCTGCCCCAGGGGCAGGAAGTCAGCTAGGGTCAAAGGATCCCAGCAAGACAAGCATCCAAATGTTCCTTGAATGAGTCCAAAGTGAGTGCCTGTGCTACTTCTGGAGGGAGTCTATTCCAGGCCTTGTGGGCTCGGACAGTAAAGTTTTTCCTTATGTCCAGCCTAAAATGGTCATGGAGGAGTTTATTACTTTTGGTCCCTGTTATCCCTTGGGGTGCTCTGGTGAAAAGATGTTCCCCCAGATCGTGATTAACATCCCTTATACACTTATAGGCAGGTACCAGGCAGCTCACTCCTGAGTCTTTGCCTTTCTAGGCTAAAGAATCCTATGGCTCTCAGCTTCTAATCATAAGGCCTATTTTCCTTTCCTCTGATCATGCACATGACTCTCCTCTGGATGCTGTCAAGCTTCTTGACATCCTCCTTGAATTGTGGAGTCCAGAACTGGATGCAGTACTCCAGCTGTGGTCTTACTAAGGCTGAGTACAATGGGAGGATGACATCCTGAGATTTACTTGAGAAGCATCTATGGATGAAAGCCAGTTTTACTTGCTTTACCAGCTGTGACATCACATTTGGTGGCTCATGTTCATCTTGTGGTCAATCACGACCCCCAAGTCTCTTTCAGTCAAGGCGCTAGTCTATAAAAGTGCTGCCTTTTTTTTCCCCCGAGGTGGAGTACCTTGCATTTTTTGGTATTGAACATCATCAGATTTATATCTGCCCACTTACTAAGCTTATCCATGTCAGCTTGGATAACTAGCGTATCCTCAGATGTGGACACTATGCCCCAAATTTTAGTGTCATTGGCAAATTGACCAGTGCACTTCTGACACCAATGTCCACATCATTGGTAAAGATGTTGAAGATAAGTGGTCCAAGGACAGAGCCTTGGGGGACACCACTGGTCACAAAGCACTATAATAATTCTCTTCCACTGACTACTACTCTTTGGGTCCAACCTTGGAGCCAATTTCCCAGCCATCGGGCTACTGTAGATGAGGCCACAATTGGCCAATTTTTCCATGAGGTGTTCATAGTGCAAAAGCTACCAAGCCTTTGCTATGATTTGACCAAATCAAGCCTGATTTGACCAAATCAAAGGCTTTTTAAAGTCCAGATATATGATGTCAGTCTCTTCTCCCTTGTCCATATGATTATGTCACCTGGTCATAGAAGGTGATGAGATTGTCATGGGTAGGTCTTGCCTGATCAAACCTATGCTAGCTGTCCCTCAGGATGTTGCCATCAGCCAGCTCATTAAGAACGAGTCTTTGATAGTTTTCTCCAGAGTCTTACTCGAGGTCAAGCTGATTGACCTGTAATTCCCAGGATCCACTTTCTGCCCTTTCTTGAAGATGGGTACCACATTGGCCTTCTTCCAGTCTTCAAGTACTTCACCTGAGTGCCACAAGTTTTTGAATATTTTTAAGAGGCACAACTGATACAATTTCCACTGCTTGCCAGCTGCAGGAGAAATGCCAGTAACAATGTAAGCCTCTCTAGGTGGCCTTTTCTGACCTAACAAAAGCTTTCGACTCTGGCTAAGAAGTGTTGTGGAGGATCCTTTTGAAGTAAGGATGCCCACCAAAATTTGTCACCGTTCTCTGCCTGTTCCTTGATGATATGTGAGTGGAGGTTCTCAGTGATGGAGCTGTCACAGATCTCTTTGGCTGCATCAAGACAAGTGCTACTATGTGTTGTATGGTGCCACAGACATGCCAACGGTGCTACATGCTGCACATTCTATTGTTCTCCACACTGGAAGGGGGTAGCATGCAAGGTAGCAGCATGAATATCCAGGGACTGAAATACCATGGAGAAAAAAAAATGGAGTGGTGCATGTGGCAGCAGTGTGTGCCACTCAAAACTGGAGCCTGGTTGACCAGAGCCACAATCCTCTGCTGGCCACATTTTGTGCAGCAGGATCACTACTGCTAGTGCCGGCCCAGTGCTGGCCCCAACCTCCCCTACCCCACCGGGGGTAACTTGCTGCATGCCAGAGTGTATGACGCATTCCCTGGGGTCAACTAGTGTTGGCATAATGTGAGCTGCTGTTAGTTGTCCCCAGGGAACCAAACGTTCATGCACATCTGGATGTGGCATTAGGTTAAAATGGCAGTTAAGCAAGGCTTGTCATTGCTCTAGTGCTCTTCTTAATATTCCTTCCCATGATGCTACATCTGATCAGTAGGGATCCGAGTTTTCCATTTCCCATTGAAAAATGGAGAAAACCATAGATTCCCTATTTTTATTGGAGAAAATGTGTATTTCCCTTTTTAGCAGAGAAGTGAGTGGATTCTCTGCTTTTGCAAAGAGCTATTGCAGGCTGGAACAAGCCTGCAAGAGCTGATTGCAGAAAGGGTGGGAAATCCCCACCACTATATGGAGGGGGAAGGGTGGAACCTGAGACTCTGGGACAGCCAAGGCCGGGCTCAGGCTCAGACTTGCCCTTCACCCCTGGATCCTAGAGGTAAGTGGAGCTTGGGGGCTGTGGAGTGGGGCTGAGGGAGTGGGAGATGCTGCTGGCTCCAGGTGGCACACTGCTGCCAGGTGCAGGGCTCAGGGATGAGGGCAGGGGTGCCCCTCTGCAGAGGGCTTTGCAGGTAAGCAATGTGAAGCATGCATGCCATCTGTCCAGCCACCTAGGGAAAGGGCACACTGGCATGCAGCCAGTTGCACAGCTTCTTGGCCGGCTCTGCAGTGGCGGTGAGGGATGGGGGTGGGGCAGGGCTCATATGTGGTGACTGCTGCTGCTTCCCTGTGGGGCCATGCTAGCAAAGACAGCCACTGTGTATAAAAACCTCCCCGTGCTGCTGCAGAGCCATGCCCGAAGTTGTGCAGCCAGCTGCAGGCAGCAGCAGCTGTGTGGTGGTGGCCGGGTGGCAAGCAGCCATCCCTACTACCATCCTGCGCTGCTCTGAACCATGGCTGCCACCACGCTGCAGCTGCAGCTGCTGTTGCTGTTGTTGCTGCTGCTGCTGCTGTGCAGCCAGACACATAGCTCCATGCAGGATGGTGGTAGGGATGGCTGCGTGATGCTCGGCCACCACCACACTGCTGCTGCCATCCTGCAGCTGGCCGCCCAGGTCCAGGCATGGTTCTGTGGAGATGCAGGGAGGTTTTGTACACAGCAGCCATCACTGCGGGCATGGCCCTACAGGTAAGCAGCAGTGGCTGCCACACATGAGCCTTCCCCACCCCTCCAGCCACCATTCCTTGCCACTGCCACTGCAGAGACAGCCGTGGAGCTGTGCAGCTGGCCGCATGCTAGCTTCCCCCTCCCCTAGGCAGCTGGCTGGGCAGCATGCTTACTTGCATCGCTTACCCACAAAGCCCTCCATAGAGAGGCAAACCTGCCCTCATCCCCTGGCCCTGCACCTGGCTGTGGTGTGCCACCTGGGTCCAGCAGCACCCCTCAGCTATCTTCCCCACCCTGTCCCACAGCTCCCAAGCCCCACTTACCTCTAGGGTGCAGGGGCAAAAGGCATGGCTCCACAGTGGCAGTGCTTGCCCACAAAATCCCCCTCCACCCCCCAGCCAGCACACAGCTGCCACCACCCTGCACTACCACAGACCCATGCAGCTGGTCATAGGGCATAAGCAGTGGTGCAGTGGCAGCTGCTGCATGCAAGCCCCCCTTTCAACCCCCCTGGCTGGATGGCACATATGTGGCCCACCCATGGTGATTGCCACTGCTATTCCCTGTGCCACTTGTCCACACAACCATGCAGGTGGCCATGGGATGGTAGTGCAGGGTACAGTGGCACAGTTGCAGTGGCGGTCTCTGTGTGCAAACCCTTTGTCAAGCCGGCCGGTGCATGTGTGGACTGCAGAGTGACACTCCTGCCCTCACCCCCTGGCCCTGCTCCTGGGAGTGGGCACAGGGCCACGCTTCCCCGCTTTCTTGATCTACGCCCCCCAGCTCCTTCTCTTTCCCCTGCCCTTCCCTGTCCCAACACATACTTGCCTGCTGAGGTGTGTGTCAGTGTCTGTGTATACCTCTGTGTCTTCATGTCTGTGGCTGTGTGTCTGGGGGGCTGTTGTGAAGGGTATGATGAGTACTTTTGAGGTGGAAGTGCAGGGCACCAGCAGTGCTGAAGTGGCAGTTTGGGGGGGGATTTTAATTTTTATCATGGATTTTGGATTTTTTGTCAGAGAATTTGTTTTTTTTTAATTGGAGAAAACGAAGATCCTTGCTGATCACCAATGAACTTTCAGCCAACCTGGAACTAAACTACCAAATGGATGGTACACTGTTTAACTTCAGTCAATGCTGAACCAAAACCAAGAGCTTTCTGACCTCAGTCATTGAGCTTCAGTATTTTAATGATGCTGTAGTGTGTGCTTACTTGGAAGCAGACATTTGTCAATGTCAGGCCATTGTTAATATGCACTTAAACACATATCTAAAACAAAGCAAATGTGTAAGCATGAGCAGACCTAGAATTCTGAAAAGGAAGTGAAGGTCAGGTTATGTGGTACATCACATATGATGCGTGGCCCTGTGCCCACTCCCAGGAGCAGGACCAGGGGGTGAGGACAGGAGTGTCACTCTGCAGTCCACACATGCACTGGCCGGCTTGACAAAGGGTTTGCACACAGAGATTGCCATTGCAACTGTGCCACTGTACCCTGCGCTACCATCCCATGGCCACCTGCATGGTTGTGTGGACAAGTGGCACAGGCATACAAGAAAATGAGACTGACACTTAACATTCAGAAGACTAAAGTCCTTGACCAACAAACTCCTTATGAACTGTCCCCAGCTCCAGTAATCCAGAGGCACTGTGCAATGTCTACAGGACTACTGACACCATATATTTTGAATACTTGTTGCTTAATTTGTATTTTTTTTAAAACACAATATATAATCTATCTAATTAATGTACATTCTAATAGTTAGTTATATTAGTTTTGCTTGGGTCTTAAACTTAATAATATAATGCTAGGCTCTTAGCATGTTAGTATAACTTCTAGTTTCTCTTTTAATTGGATAAAATTGTGCATTGTGTTATATGTGATGCACCACATGACCTGACCTTCACTCCCTTTTCAGAATTCTAGGTCTGCCCATGCTTACACATTTTGCTTTGTTTTAGATATGTGTGTAAGTGCTTTCATAAATGTCTTTGCACATCTGCAAGCATTTTCCAAGATACTATGGTGCTTGAAAACCTGTCTAGGTAAGCATGTTACACATATTGCCTAATGTACCTTTCTTTTTCTTCAGTTTTCTTTGTAACTTCCCTTTTATTATATCTTACTCAATTTCCTCCCTAAATTTTCTTGGGAAGCTGCTTTCCAACTCTATGTACTTCTCCACAACAACTTCTGAAAAAAATTAACGTGTTTTTTTTTTTTGTGTATGTGTGTGTTTTAAAAACCAAAGAAGGAAGGATTAATTAACTTAATCAATTAGGCTGACTACATGTTAAAATGCAACAAAAAACTAAGTTAAGTGGAGCTGCTAAAGTGGATACTTTCCTTTCCATTTTTTTGCCCGTTTTAGTGCTTATCAGCACTTTCCTTGACTGCAAGGGTAATTATTTTTTTGTTTGTCAGGACCATTAAAATTGTTATGATTTCTAAAGAAAATGTGCTTAAACTACTTAAAAGTAACATGCACAATGGGCTACCACAGCTGACTTTTCTAGCAGAGTTATTTTAAGAAATAGTAGAACAGAGTAATACAGTAATTAACTCTTTGTGCTTTAGGAAGAATATCATAATTCTAAAGATGGGTTCTTCGACTAATTAAGAGACAGGGAATGAACAGTCTCCAAAATGCATTTCTGAAATTTGTCTAGCTGTACTACCAGTTTGATAACAGTCATCTTTCAAAACCATATTGGATTTACTTGTCCATAGCCTCTTGCTTTCTGTCAATAAAGGTCTTGTTTGTTTGTTTGTTTGTTTGTTTGTTTTTTCTTTTATTGAAAAAGTATGGTTGAAGTTAGCAATTAGAAAAATTGGGAAACTGATGGTGTGGGCTAACACTAAGATATTAGTGTGCAGGTGTTGACAAATGGGCCCAATCCTCTACCAGCTCTCCCAGCCCCATCAATGGCTGCCCTGCCTTGCCGCAGCATCCCAGATCTTAAATAAAAAAAAAAAAATCCCCGACCTCACTGGATCCTACCAGGTGGTGGGGCAATATGTGCTGTCCCCCACTGCCCTGTGCTGCATGGGGGCTCTGCTATGAGCCCCATTCCACTGCCCCACCTGTCCCCAGCATCCTGGACCTTTTTTTTTTTTTTTTTTTTTTTTTTTTAAGCCCCACATTCACCACTTCCTGCCGGGTGGGGGGCCAATCCTCACTGCCCTGCACTGCATGGGGGGCACTCTTCCATCAGCTCCCAGAAGCCCCAACAGCTGCTGAAGCATCCAGTGAGTGTGGGTCTTTTTTTTTTTTTTCCCTTTTTTAAGGAGGTGGAATGCTGGGGCTGGGCAGAGCAGTCATTGTTGGGGCTGGTATGACAACCAGAACCAGAGAGCAATATATAAGCAATAAATATATGCTTCTTGGAGGCATTTGGTATTTTGCCTAAACAGGTAATATTAGTTAATATAAGCTTGTAAGTTTGTAAATTGCAAATGTAACTTGTCTGTCATAAGTTTAACCAAAATGATAAAATTAAATGTTTGTGGAACTGACTGGGTCCCATAAGCAATGCTGTAGCTGTAACATTAGGAAACACAACTTTTTCTCAGGGTTCACCCTTGATGATAAACCTGGATCCAACTGCCTGGCACACCCAACACATTCCAGGAAAGCACATCCTGAGAAAGCATATTCAAATGAAACCTAAAAGGGGTTGGAGTCAAGGCGGAGCAATGTCAATTTAAAACCTAAAGGTGCTGCATCATAACTTGCTTATTAGATAAACCTGAGTTTGGGTAGTAACCTTTTATGATAATTTTTAACACCTTTCAATCCCATAGGGTAACAGCTATAGGGCAACATTGTGAATGGCTCTGAGGCCAACAGATTAACATAAGACTAGGTATAAAAAACACATGCGTCAGGTAATGAGCAGGAAGGAGGAAACAGAACTGTCATTTCTGGTCTACTCCCAGACCCCAGACTCCCGTTGTGAGTGAGGATTGGATCCTGCTCAAGGGATCTTCCCTGGCAACCCTGTGACAACATTGACTGGGGAAGCCTGACTTCACTGGAATCACTTGTTGTGTACCTGACATTGAGGAACTATCAATAAATTGCCAACCCATGTCTGTCTATCTATTTTAAACAGCCCAGTGGCTAATACCCTTGCAGTGCCCAGTTGGCCTGTGACAGAATTGACCTGTTGTTATTTTCTGTTATTATTTACTATTAGCTCTTTAATACTGCATTATCTGCTTATTGCATACATCTTTCTGTTAACTGCTATGTGTGTAAGCTATAATAAATTTACCTTTATTTCACTCCCATATTTGCCTCCTCAAGCTGAAACTGACTCAAATGGCCCAGCTCATCTGTGATAAAATTGGCATTCATGAACAGGATCAAGGATGGAGAGTTCAGAGGGAAAGAATGGTGCAGAGGAGGCAGAGGGCTGGACCCTACTGATTGCTTTAATAGAAGAGGTTATGAGTATTAAGAATCCAGGGTGGGATAAAGAGAGTTTAAAACCGCCTGGAGCGATTCCCACCACAGTGCCCTGTCAGTGGGCTATGTTCACTGCCGTGCAGAGGGGGAGACCTAAGAAAGGATGCCTGTCTTGGCTGCTGGCAACCTGCCTAAGACTGGGAGCAGGGGAAGGCACTCAACTCCATGAAGAGAACCAATCCTTAAAAGACCAAGTGACCCAGCTTGAGAGGGACTTAAGGGAATTAAAGGATTCTAGCAGTGTCATGTGACTGGCTGTTAGAGCAGCTCAAGACCGACTAGAGATACTAGAGCATCGGGAGGGAAAGGTACTAGTCACACAGGCAATTACCTCCCTTGAGCAGAAGGTGTAAGTGGCACGATCAGTTGAACCTTCCCCTGAAAAGGTTCGGCAGTGTCTTCATGGCAGAATTCCAAAAACTGAGCTGAGAGCGAGGATCTATATGGTGAAATTGCAGTGAGTAAGCCAGGAAATGATGCGTATGTGAGGCTTACAGAAGAAGCCTGTTAGATCCCACTTCCTTATGCCCCACAGGCCCAAGAGAATTTAGGAGGAGAGTTGGCCCAAACCTTTGCAGTAGTGGTGACTCATACAGCGCCACAAGGGGGAATCTCTTGACCGAGACATGGTCCTTTCACACAGAAATCCAAGAATTACAAAAACAACATAAGGCCAAACCAGGGGAACAAATAATAGACTGGTTAGTTTGAATGTATGGTGAACGGGCCGCGGCAGTATCTGTGAGTTGCACCAAGGCAGCACAATTAGTTCTCCACCCCAAAATCCAGTTGGATCAGTGGGTCAGGCAGGATGGCAACATTACTATTTTTTCTGCTGCAATGCAGGTGGTTGCCATGGGTTACGATAACATGGAACAAGACCTTAACCCTCCCCCACCGGGCATGGGCTAACTTAGAGGAATCTATTCACTGTCTGTATTAACTAGCGTTAATTGAAATCATTTGAACGGGGAACTGGAGGAATACCAGATGAAGAACTGGTGACTGAAGCCATGTGGAGGAAGTTCTGCCGGCGAGCACCAACGAAATGTACTTCAGTTCTGCTGGCTTTACAACAAGAGTTAGTAACTTACCTGGTAAGAAATGCAATCCGGCAGTTGGTACAGCTTCTGCCCATCTTGCAGAAGCTGGGGCTTCCCAAACTAATAAGAACTGCCAAGGCCATGGCAGTGGCCACTGAGAAAGACAATCAAGCAGGGCCCCACAAGTCCAGGAAAGTGGAGAATGGAAAATCTAAACCCC
>JAGPOW010002742.1:57105201-57156621 GCA_030014935.1 Caiman crocodilus | reverse complement strand
AGCTTGCAGCATCAGGATTTTGGATTTTTACTTGTTGTGCACAAGCCTCAGCTTAGCATGACTTTTCCAGGTCTTACTATAGTCTTTTAACAGACTTAAAACAATTATTGGGGAGCTCATAACCTTTTGTGGTGAGGACTCCCACCAGTCGTCTTGGGAGAAGTATGACAACACCTGTGGTTAGGGCTCCAACAGGCTGGAAGCTGGGATGAACCCTTAACCATAGTTCGAATGTTGCCCATATCCCCCTGACTTGGTCTCTTGCCTCAGCATTCCCTAACCCGGCAACCAAGTTTTAGTCAATCAAGTTTAAATAGGCCTCCCATAGTGGGACCAGGAAATGTACAGTCTAAGTTGCCTACTAAATTTAGAGGTGTGTGTGTGGGCGGGGGGTGTAAAGTAAGTAAATCCACCTTAGAACTGGTCTGATAAATTCTGAGCTGGGTGTGTGTGAACATGGGTTGATTAACATTTGGAGCACAGATTCCCCATCATGCAATGCTCCTCTGCTTCTCTGGTCCCAGAATTCACTGCAGTCTCTGCTTCAGGCTTTCTGTTCTCCATCTCTCATGTAAATGAATAGTCATCTGGTTCCATCTTGGATACAAATGAGACCTAGGGCAGTTGTTTCACTCTTGTCCCCCTTATCTGGAGGTTCTTAGGTGTGTCTCTCACTGCATCTTAATCAGTTTCATTTATGTAGAGGAGGGGGGGGAGGAGAGTGAGTCCTTGTGAGTCAGACAGACTGCATCCTGTGCCAGGTTTGCCCAAGAACACACAGCTGAGATGTAACACAACTTTCCCTCATCAATCTGAAACTGAATCAAACAGCCCAGTTGGCCTGTGATAAAATTGACACACTCACAGTGCCCAGCTGGCCTGTGACAGTCTGGGAAAGCAGTGCAGGATGGGGGGTGCTCAGACTGGTTGTGGGTCCCCCCATGATCCCCTGCCCCCTACTTACTGGCAAACAGTCCGGGTCCAGCTCCCTGTGGTGGTCAGGGGGGACTGTCCAAATCTCTGAATCTCTTTGAAGTTCTCCAAATCTTTTCCAAATTGATTTGGAGTGCTTTGAATTGATTCAGACCTTTGTATTGGTCTCCTGATTTCAACTCAGAGATTCAGCCACTGAATCAGGCTGAATCTCCCCCAAAATGAATCACCACCTGAAGCTTTGTAGAGCCTTACTAGATACACTTTTACAGTCTGGTCACCTAACTAGAATTAGGACTGTATGTTCAGAGACAGAGTTCTCTTTGTTAGAATGAGAACAATAAGCTTAATAAATAATTAGAGCGTGTAGAAAGGAAAAAGAGTTGCTTTTGATAAATGCTTATCATTTTGAGGCTAGAGTATGTCCCTCTTTCACCCAAATGTTCAATAAAACTCTTCAGTGAAGTGCATTGCTTTTTGAAGTTGCTTGGAACAGTAAGGTAGGAAATGGGCATTGTACACTAGATGAATTTTACCTTCAAAGAGCCTGCAGAAATTAAAGTTGCTGTATTATTTGCTTAAATTTACTGAAAAGGGGGAAATAAGCATTATCTCGGGGATTAAGAGGTTGAGAATGATTAGAGTTTCATGCGTCGAATCTCTCTACTTTGAACCAAACTAAAAATTAGGAGAAACATATTTTAGCTCTGAAACTTCAGTGGACTGGAATATAGATTTAGACCAGAAAGCAAAGAAACCCTTTCAACTACATCTGGTTTTCAAGACTTGTAATTCCACTGGATAAACAAAATTCTGTTTGTAGTTTAGATAAATCTTGTCCTCGATTGCATCAGTGGTTCAGAGTATGAATTTGATCAGGACTTCTATTAAAATTGTTAAAATATCATTTACAGGTGGGGATCATTTTCCTTTTACAGGATTATTTGCACAATATGTTAACAGCTTAAGTCATTACTTATCTGCAATAGACAATCTAAAATGGGTATTAGCTAGTAGGGCTGTGCAAAACACCTGCATTTTGTTTCAGTTTCAGATTTGGCATTTCGGAGGGACAATGTTTCATTTTGGTGATCCATGGGGCTGTCCAAAATGACTATGTTTTGTTTAGTTTCATTTTGGCTTCAGTATTTCAGGGGGACAGTGATTTATTTCAGTGTTTTGAATCAATGTCCTGTTTGTTTTGGCAGAAACTGTTTCAGAGCTGTTTTAGAATTTCCAGTGTTTTGGCTATAGGCTATAATGGGGAAATCACAAAACTGCCTATACCTTTGTCATTTATTGCCTGATTCCAATGAAACTTGCAGGAGTGCTAGCCCGGTCTGAGGCCATGAAGCCTGCCAAGTGTCAAAGAGAAGGGTTCAGGGGTTTCTGGAAAACTGCACCTCACATTGTTCAGAGCAAAACTTTTGATGTGTGAGTATGAAGGCAGAGTGGGATGAAAACTGCAGGAATGGTAGCCCCTGATTAGGCCATGAAGCCTGCCAGGTTTCAAGGAGATAAGTGCATGGGTTTTTGGGAAACTTCATGTCAAGGTGCTGACAAGCAAAACTTGTGACATATGTGTGACTGTGTCCAGTAAGCCTCAGGCTTCTCAAAGATCTTACAGGTCTGGGCTTTCCCCAGCCAGGACTGTGTGGTGGATGGAGGTTATCGGGTACCTCCTGCTTGTACCCAACTTTCATCAGGGAAGTTCATGGCCCTTGCATTTCCTAGGGATGCTGCACCACCGGCAGTCCTACCCAGGCCTCCTGACCCTGGCAGAGTGAAGTTTTAGGCCATGCCCATCATGATGTGGAACCTTCTCCTTCCAATATAGCCCCAGCCTTTATACCTCCAAGTTCTTCCTGGAATGGGAGCTCAGCAGCAAGATGTTCTTCCTCTGCTGGCTGTGCTGGTGATAAACTAAACTCCAGCTCCGAGAGCAGGGCATTAAATGCCCACTCTCATTATCACCTCTCCTGCCACTTGCATAGTCCCTTGTGTGGCATGTGGGAGGCCTGCCAGGTTTCAGGCAGAGTGGTGCAGGGGTTTCTGTGAAACTGCACCTCAAACTTCTGAAAGCAAAACTTGTGTCATGTGTGTTAAGGGGTGTAGGTTGTAGCTATGTTTTCTAAGGACATAACCCAAACAAGGTTCTTAGGATTAATCTGGTATCTTTTGATTAGACCAATGGAATAGTTGGAGAAGTTCTTCTTTGCAAGCTTTCAGGTTAAAAACCCTTCATCAGGCTGAGGAAGCATCAACCTCCTAGATGCAGAAACCCATGGATTCAATATAGAAATTGGATTTATTATACACTACAACCTGCCTGACATCTGACTCCCCAGGTAATTTTCCATTTTTACCTGCTCCCTCCCCCTTCTTCCCCCCCACCCCCCCCAGACTGTCTCTCACCCTCTGATGCCTCAAATTACATTTTCACTGACTGGCTTCCTTGCCTTCATTGTATGCCAGTTTCTGGCTTCTTTACTATCCATTCCATCCAGGAAGAGTACACACACACCAACTAGATGCTTCCTGAGCCTGACGTAGGGTTTTATACCTGAAAACCCATGCCTCACAGATGGCATCCCAGGCAGCTAAGCTGAGCTGACCTGGAACCTCACAACTGCACCGCAACCAGCAAGCCTCGGGCCTCTCAAAGATCTTAGAGGTCTGGGCTTTCTCCTTCCTGGACTCTCTCTCTCTCTTTCTGTATGTGTGTGTGTGTGTGTGTGTGCGCGCGCGCGCGCGTGTGTGGCTGAAGGTTATAAGGCGACTTCTACCTGCCTTTCACCAGGGAGATCCTCAGTTCTGTCATTTCCTGGACATTTTCCTGCCTTACAGTCCCACCAGGCCTCTTGACCCTTTGCAGGGTGCAGTTTTAAGTCGTGCCCAGAACCTGAGGTCTTCTCTTTCCTCATAGCCCCAGCTGATACATCCAAGTTCATCCTGGCATGGGAGCTCAGGAGGAAGATGTTCTTTCTCTTCTGGTTGATGATGCAGTGACTGCCCCCTTCACCTCTGCGAATGGAGCATTAAATGCTTTTAAAAAAATTAAAAAGGGAAATGAGTGCAGACAGTGAGGAGGGTGGCACTCACTGCATCTGCAGGTAGCGCTTGGGGAACCCCAGAAGCAGGAAGTTCACCTTGAGGAACACTAGCTGCTCCACCAAACCAGGATTCGAGGACATGTGGTAGAGTGTCACAACATCTCTAGCAATGCTGAATGCCCTCTTACTTGGAACACAGGTTGGTGGACAGGATAGGTGTTCCATCCATGGCCAGATCCTGCCACATCTAGCTGTGGCTTGCCCAATAGGACAAGGGGTTGCAGTCCAGGAGCTCCATGTGCTTGATGAGATAGGTAGCCACCAAAACCTTGGTACTACTTGCCTGAGACTGCGGTCTGGTGTGTCTGGACCCCACCATGGAAGCCAGGCCCTTGGCCTACATTGGCATAGAGGAAACTGGCTGCTGCTGGGAATGCTGGCATGGGAAAGTAGATCCCTGTCTTCCACATCCCCTCACCTCTGCCCTTCTGCTCCCTGACTTTGCTCACCAGCAGAGCTTCATCCAGTGATTGAGGCTTTTGGTGCTGCCAGTGCATATGATTCCCTTCACCCTCAGGTCACACATGCCTGCCAGCATGTAGACTGTACTGGACCATAATGGATCCAGCCATTTTTTTTTTTATGTCCTCCTTCAGCTGCCTCACCAGTACCTGCACCTCTGGTGAAAGTGGCTTGCCCCAGCCAGGAACATTGATCCCTGGAACTTCTCCATTTGGTTCTCAAGCTCCTTGACTACAGGGATCATCTGGCTAAGGAAGGCATCGTCAGTACTGAAGGTCTCAGTGGCCTCAAGGAATGACTTGAGGACTCGCAAGATCTGAGAGATGGTATCCCACTCAGCCCTGTTAACAGGGCTTCTGATCCCAATCTCCCCGAGTAAGGCCATCTCATGGATGGCCTTCTGTTGCTCCACCAGCCTTTTCAGCATCAGATATGTGGAGTTCCACTGGGTCACCAAATCCTGGATGATTTTGTGCTGTGAGATACTCAGCTCTGCCTGTTTGTTCTGCAGCATCTTGCTGCCCTTGATATTCTGGTGGAAGTAGCCTGGCACCTTCCTGCATTTTGAAATGGCCTGGCTGGTGGTGCTATCACTGGCAGCTTTGTCCCCCCTCCAAGGTGTCCCTAACTATGAGTTGGAACTTGTGTGCCACAAAGTGGATGCCAACAAAGCTGGCATCACAGCCTGCTTTGACCATAGTGGCCCCATTGTTGGTGACCATGAACCCGTGGGTGATCTCACCCTGCCTGATGAGCCCCCACCACACACACCCATGCGGTTCATGGCCACCATGATCTTCCCTGCCATGTGGGACTATTCCATCACCTCAGCTTGAAGGAGAGCCTACTGATGGCACCAGTGCCCTTTGAAGGAGAGTTAGGCATGATCTCCACCTCAGCTGCTCCAGATTTCCAAGGTGAAATTCAAGGCCACCTGCAGACCTTGTACATTGCCCCTGGATAATACCTAACCTGTTGCCTGGTGGTTAGAGCACAGGGCATGCTGATTCAAATGTGCTGTGAAGTGTCTTGTACCTGGGTTTCCTGTTTCTTGGGCAAGTGCACTAACCACTAGGCTACTGGACAAAAGCACTGAAAGGGGAAAGTGAAGTCCTTCTGCAGCATTACTGTGTCTTCATTTCCAGGAAATGCTGCAAACAGAATAACTTCACATATGTACCAGCTGGAAATCATCAATACCACACCAACCCTCCCTGTCTTAAGCACCCTTAACCTGAGGCTTTGAACCTGGATATCTTGCTTCCCATCACAGTGCTCTAACCTGCTCTGACCACCAGGCCCCAGGTTAAGCATTACCTAGTCCACTGCCCAGCAGAGGACTTCCTCTTCTAGTTGAAACACTGCATTGTACATATAATATTCATTAGATAAAATGGATAGAGAGTAGTGGATAAGTTTTGCCCTATAGTGGAAGCAAGGGTCGAGGTTAGACCCAGGACCTCTTCCATCCAAAGCAGGATCTGTCCTACTGAGCTACCCACCTTCTGGTTTGTAATCTTCCTGGCTTTAAATCTCTCTCTGTCCCTCTTGTCTGTCCAATGGGCAGCTATAATGCTAGGGTGTATACTGGGGTGAGTGTACAGTACCATGCAGTTGTCCACCCATACTGCAGCTCTAAAGAGCACTTCTTAGTCTCTAAAGAAGCCACGTGACACTTGTGACCCCAGGGTTCAATTGCAACCTGTAAGTGCCAAAAATGACATGTAAATGGCAACTATCCAGCCACATAAGTGTGTAAAGTGAAATAGAGTTTGGCTTTCAGCTATTGGCATCTTTATGGAATGTTAATTAAACTTTGGAGGTTCAGTGTGACAGACTATTGGTCTTCTGAACTAAGATGGTGATGGCAGGTGAATTGAGGCCAGAATGAGCATAAGGTCATAAACTGCTCTTTGGAGCCTTTCCCCTATTAAGGTGAAGTCTCCAAAACTATAAGAGGAAAGACAGTCCAGAAATGTAGATCCCATCCATCAGTGTTGAAGGTAGTACAACGGAGATTTGAATTGGTGTTAACTAGGAGCTCTGTTTTCCAATGATCTAAACAGTGGGATAGTGTGCACTCGGATCAGTCACATGGTGAAGTATACATATTTCTTTTTGGAGATCCTATGTGGCAGCCATGTAATGACTGTAAATGGGGATAAAAATAAGGCAGAAGTGTCTTTTTGGGATAAAAAGGATGCCCTATGTATGGTGAAGAAAGGGAAGATGAACAACCTTTACCTTCCTGTACTAGCAGGTTTACAATCAGTAGTTTTCCTCTGCCGTACTCTTGTTCATAAACAGCTCTCAAGGGAAGGTGAGGTAGTGGGGAGCTGTGGCCTAATATCTGAAATTAATATGTTTCTGCATTCTGAAGTAGTGTGGGCAGCAGTCTTGCATTGTTCACTTTCAATAGCTTTACAAGTACTTTCAGTTGCACTCTAATCAAAGCCAGAATAAATTTGAAATTAGGATTTGAACTTGAACATTACAGAACTCCCCAAGTGGCTCTGTAGCAGACTTACCTTTTGAGCTCTGGATGAGTGTTGGGCAAAGGAGTCTGTATTTCTGATTGGTGGATACCATCCACCAATCAGAAGCAAGCCAGAGTAAGCATAGCCACACCCTTTCCCCAAAGGGAGAGGACAAGAAGAAATCTGGACCTGGTTTGAGACTATGTCCTGCCAAGTCCAGAGAACTTTGGGGGTGGAGACCCTGAAGCATATAAAAGGAGAGTGTGCTTCATAGTCTGGGAGGGAGTGGTACGATGAGGGATAGCAAGGAGAGAGGAGCTCTGGAGATGACTGTCCTCGGGACCCCACCTGAGCCTTGATGGTACACAGATCAGCACACAGATCAGCCACTTCAAGCAGCTCTTTAGGAGTGTGCAAACATGGCAAGTGGCTGGGTAGGTGGTACATGGATTGGCACATGGATAGCTGGTCCTGAGAGCAGCTTGAGGCTGCTTGGGTCCCACCTAGTGTGCAGACTGGCACACAGATAGCCGGCCCTGTGAGCAGCTCGAGACTACTTGGGCTGTACATGGTGCGTCGCTCAGGATGTGGACAGCTGGCCCTGGGAGCAGCTTGAGGTTGCTTGGGCCCCACACAGTGCACAGGTCAGCACATGGAGTGCTGGCCCTGGGAGCAGTTCGAGGATGCTCGTTAGGTCTGGCTCTAGGCCAAGTAACTGGAGCTCCACAGTATGGCTCCGCACTAAACCAAAAGAGCCCTGGTGCCCAGAGCAGAGCCTGGGAAAGGGAAGGACCCCCAGTGTGAGGCTGAGGAACCAGAGCCAGTAAGGGCTTGGATTCTGTGGGAACACCCGGGGTGCCCAGTGCAGGGCACCAGGCCATTGAGAGGAGCCAGAGGTTCTCATGGGACTGGCCACCAGGAGATGAGCCATGGCTGCATTAGAGCGGGAGCAGGAGTTGCTGGGGAAGCAGATCCCTCTGTGGAGGTGGGTTTGGGAGAGGAGGGTCTGCCACCTCCACCCTCCTCCATTGGAGGAGGGGGCGTATTCACATCCCACAGCCCTAAAGGGTGAGGGGCTCCGGGAAACACCCCATGGGGTGCTGAGTGCACCTCCATATTTTGTGATTGTTGTTTTGTATTGTAGAGGCTAATATAGTTATGGGTGCTCCTTAAGGGAGATTACATGGGTTTATCTGTCTTCATTGTCTATATGTGTTTGCCTATTATTTATTGGAACTTAACTGTATTGTTGTTTGTGTACATCTATGGTATTGCTACATCAGCTTACCTGGGTTATCTAAGTTGATGCTCAAATGTGTTTATTGTGTTGTACAGGAGGTTAATTCTTGCATATGCTGTGAATCACCTGGGTTATGTATTTGCAGTCCCTCAAAGTGGTGCAATATGTTGATTGCAGGTTATTGTATATGGTGTTACACACTAAGTTTCCTGTCAATATTTAATGTTTCTTATTCATATGTATTGACTGTAGCAATACATTTGTATATAATTAAGCACTTGGTCTTAGACTGGCTCTGTATAGAGGAGAGGGAACTGCTCCCAGGTGGCAGGCCCCTCTCTCAGCACTCTTGCCTGACCACCCCATCCCTTCCACTGGCAGACTGGGCACACCCCTGGGTGTACCTAGGCTACATTTAAGTAGTAAAGTAGAAGAGCAGGATAATTTGTCTCGATAAAGCAGGTTTCCTTTCTGAGGTTCAATGGTTTCTTTTGGCTCTTTGCTGCACATAATGTCATACAGTTTCCTTCTTTCAATCTTTTGGATTGTGTTCCAGTCTCCCCCATTCTCTCTACTGTCCTCTCTGCTCTACCATACCTTTGCCTGCCATTGTTAGGCTCCTTTTGCATTCTGCTGCCTTCTCTAGGTCTTTCCTTTTTGGAGGCTGTTGCTTTGTATGCAGTTAGTTTTGTAGTCTGTCTTTAACTGACACAGTATAATAGATACAATCTGAGAAACTGATTGCTCTCTCCCTCATAACTCAGAGCTTGATGTCCGTGTTTCATTACCAATGGATGGCTTCTCTAGCAAGGAAGGTTAGGTATTTTAGCATGCAAACAAGCATTCACTACGCTGCACTTTAAGTCATCTAAACCTAGACAGAGAGTGGTGCATACAGCTGTTGCTACTTCTGGAACCAGCGTGGGTAACTGAGGGAAGTAACTTGAGAGGAAGGGGAGGGAGGATGACAGGCAGGTTGGAAGGAGGGGGCAGGCAATTTGCTGGGTCTGCAGAGAGGGTTGCTTCATCAGGGGAGGAGTATCGGCAGCTAAATCTAGCCTGATCATGGTCAGAAGGAGGGGTAAAAACAGCACTGTTCAGGATGACGTAGGTGGCTGGGCTTTCCCAGCCCTGGAGCTGTGCTGTGAATACATGCAGACATTTCTTGATCAGGTTAACCCCTTCTTAGATTGGGTTAACCTTTTATCAATCTAAGTTGGTGCACCCCTCATGAAGTGCACTGAATTAAATTGGGCATGTCATTTTTTGGCTGTTTTTTTTTTTAAACCCTCTGAATACCTTCATGAGTTAGATTGACCTAACTATGATTAGATTGATGTAAATTTCATGCTTGTACACCATTCCCAATATTAGATTGACTGTGTTTCCACCACAAATTACATTCTGTGAAACTGCTCTGCAGTCATAAAATGGGGAGTAAACCAGGCTAGAACTGAAACACCTCTTAGTAAAAAGTAGGTTGTAGACAATAATTTATATTTTACATTTAAGTAGACAAAGAGGCAGATATTGAGATGGTGACTTGAAATTAGTTAGTGGGTACGTCTATCTGCACCAGAGTTTATTGGTCTCAGGCACAGCATTACAAGTGCATCCAGGACTGCAGGATGTTGAGCTGGGGCAGAAAAGCTCTGAGGGTTAGCCTGCCAGCCCAGGGCTGCTATGGGGCACAAGGGTGCTGCAGTGTGGGGCTAGCTGGCACCCTTGTGACCCAGCCAGCCCCAGTCACTGTATACATATGTGTTTTGATGCACATAAATATTCTGTTGTAGGATAGTACTTGTTCCAGGCAGTACTATCCTACAGCAGCTAATTAATTTATTATGCCCTAATTTAGGCCCACGTGTAGATGGTGATGCTTTACTGTAGAGCTAATGAGTTAGCTCTGCTGTAAAAGACACATGTAGATGCAATCAGTGTGTTTGAATCACCTTTATACTGATACTTCTTCTATGTGAGGATACTATTTTCTGCTCCTGGATGTTACTTTGTACTCTAATCCATAGGAGTAGTATTCTTTACCTGAATGTAAGCAGGCCTTTGGCTTGACCTTTCAGATATAGAATAATGTTTACTGGAGCATTGACCTAATAGCAATTTAATAGTTTGGTCTTATTTTGCAAACTCAACAGACTGGCTGAAGAGTGATTTTATCGCCTTGAAGATCTGAAGGAACTCTTTGTGCATGGAGAAACAAATTAGACTTTGGTACATAGTTCACAAATAAGTTGAATGGTTGGTTTCTATGTGTGGGCACATCTTCATATTTATTAATGCGCTGTAGTTACTGCACATTAAGTTTAGTACTTGAATAACCAAGTACTAAATCAATGTGCAGTAATTTGCAGTACTGTGCAGTAGCACGAGGACATTTTTTTTTCAAATGCCAACTGCACAGTAGCCTAATACTATTGCCCAGTAGTGTATTAGCACAGGTTTTACTTGGCATGCTACTGCATAGCGGTATTAGGCTTCTGTGCAGTTAGCATCTCATGTAGATGCACCCCTTGTCAACAAGATGAGTGTGAGAGTTGTACCTCTGGACTACAAACTAGTATTTAATAGGAACAGAGCCAGTACAGAAATATGAAAAACCAGAGAACATCTGCTCTTCCACATAGCTTTCTTATCAAGACATAATAGGGAGAGATTTTTCATTGTTGGGCATTCCAGCTATGTCATGCCATATTTGAGTTTTGCCCCTAAGCATGTAACAACTGGTTGAAGTGGTATTGGTCATCCTGTGGCATGCACTGAGACAGATGTATTTATAAAATAAAACCAATCTCAAACCACGATGATATTCAACCAGTGCCCATAGAAGCCATGCTGCTCTTCCCAAAGGCAATAACACTGCCAGGGTTCAGTGTCTCTGAGCAGGGAGGCTACAAGAAATTCCAAGAGCTTACTAAATGGAAGACCTGTTTTAATGAGAGAACAGTAATTTTTCCTCATTGAGGAATACATTTACCTCTCCAACAAAAGTCCTATGAGACCTTTGACTGTCTCCTGAATAGTTGTCAAAGATAAGCAAAAGTAACAATGTATCTGAAGGCTACCACATCTAACAGTACAATTCCATGACTACTACCATATTGGAAAAGCAGTACAGCATATAAAGCATGGTAGTTAAGTCTGAATATTCTGAACCAGAAGTGACAGGACTATTTTGACAAATACTTACAATAAAATATTGGGAAAGTGTGGTTCTTCACTTAGCTTGGCCCATCACTAACAAGGGTAAATGTAAGAACTCAAATATCTCTTTATAAAATATTTTTCACTTCACAATAGACAGTGATCCAGTACTCTGTATTTTGGGTGAAACCATGGCTTAATCATTATACTGTTGGTAAAATATTGCAGCACCACTGCATGCCCACAGGGCCAGGATAGGGTGAGAGCAGGGTCACACAGATGCCATGCTGCTGCCACTTCATCTCTCACCAGGCCCCCGCTCCATGCTTGGCTGCTCACCCACCTGCCCTCGGGACTACACTTAGGTTGAACACCCCTGTGTTAATACATACAGAACTAGCATTCTCTCCAAAGAATACAACTACGCATGGTTATTCCCCTTTTCCTCATATCTTCCTTGCATACTGTGGCTGGAAAAAGCATGAAGCATAAACTTTTCTTGCATATCAATTGCTATTTTCCCAGTATAGAAGTGGGGGAAATGAAGCAATTGATCTTTTAGAAGTCTGAATATAGGGTTGGGTGAGTGAACCAAGAATAGTCAGATGATGTCTCCAACAACTTCAGGGCTGAAGATGTGAAAAGACTTTTTGCTATGGAGGAATGATACATACTAATGCAATTGAGGAATGATACATATGGAGGAATGATATATACCAGAATACATGGGAACACTGTTAATCAAGCCAAAAAGTGGAAATACAACCACAGATCAGAAGAAAGATCCTTGTTTCAGCTTAAATCTTATCTTTTGGGATTTTAATGGCTGCCTGAGTAATCCTACTTCTGAATTAATATTTAATACACTATGGCCAATCCCAGCTGTTCAAAATAAATAAATTGCCTGAAGGGTCTTCGGGTTGTAATAGAAATACAGATTCATTTTGTATACCCACATTACACCTTCAAGTGGTACTTGAAAGAAGGATCCTCCCAGTCGTTTAGTTTTATGCTTCCATTTAGTGTAAGATATCATGCTTCCTTGCAGGGCAAAGGTAGATGAAGACCTTGACCATCTTACCTAATCTGGAAAGGCTTATCAGAGGGCTAGGTGGCCTAGGGGAATGCACCTTGTATGTATACCATAAGTTTGCAAACAGTGGTGGAAAAAATGGTTGTCATCCAGTTTTCTTTTCTCAGCCTAATGTACACAAATCAAACATCCTTTTCTGGAATCTGCAAAAGTAAGGGCACAACAGAGAAGCAGAGTGATCACATCAAAGGTAGTGATTCAAAGGCACATCAAGTTCAAGGTTCTTCTACTGAAAATATCAACATTTAAAAAGAGTCCTATATGTAAATAGTTCATTAAAGTTGCTGGAATAAAGATTTGTGTGTCAGGTGTTTTCCCCATAAATAATATTCACAGCTTAGGGATAATTCATCCTTCAATCCTACTCAGAAATCCATCTGTCCATTCCCCCCTTCCCCCCACTATTTGCTGTACATTTTGATTGATGATGAATCAGTGAAACATTTTTCTTTATCTAGCTCAGTGTGGTTTTATACTGCTAGCAGCATGTGGCTCTCTCTCATAATTGCTTGTGCTGTGCTTGTCTCTATATTCTAAACCCTCTCACTATGTTCTTGCAGTTAATGAAGAAAATGAATAAATTGTACAGCCTGGTCAATCTAGCTGTTGAAGAGCAAAAGCTTGCAACTCTGTCAATTTTTCTATTCATTGTCCATGGGACCTGCAAGAATAGGGGCGAAGGGAGGGAGCATAGAAAAAAAAATCATAGGTAAAGTCTATGATTAACGATAGATAACATTTAATGGGCTCTGCATTCCAGTCTGTAACCTCTTCTCTAAAACTGGTATAAGGTGAGGGCACATCATAATAATGCAATCACTTTATCCTTTGCATCAGTAATTGCCTATAACAGTAGTCTTGCTGTAGGCAATGAAGAATGCACAAGTCTAACCAACAAAAGCAAGTGATCCACTATATGGTCACATTCCATCCTTACCTCTTCAAATAAGTCTCCAATTAATGTCAAGGGGAACTATATTTATACATGCAAAATCAGGACCCGGGTCCTAATTAGAGAATGGCTGAACACTTAACCAAGCCACCCAGGAAAGTGAGAGAAGTTCTTAGTAGACAGAGAAAAGGTAAAAATGACAGACACCAAAGAAGATATACTAACCTTTAAACTATAGGTGGATGACCTAATAGAACAAGATCCACATTCAAATAACACTCAAGCTAAACTGAAATAATTTCTGATCTTTACAAAAAAAGTGTTTATTTTGTTTTTTAATTGAATTATCTCACTGCTTTCATGGAATGGAAAGAGAAGAGATGAAATATACTAGCCCAGGCTGTGTACAGATATTTAAATGATCTGGAAGAATTGTCCCAGGGTTGTTTTTCTGGTAGAAAAAAACTTACCAGGAGATTGCCTTACAGACATTTGAATGCTGAGCCCCTAAAGAGCTGTGAGCTTGCAGTGCACACATCTCAGCATGTTCTTCAGGCTCCCTCAGTCTGTCTGAAGACAAATGACAGCAGCATACAGGGCAGTGCTGAATGGCTGACCCAGACCGCTTGGGGTCACTTTGTGTCTCCTGCAGCACAATGTGAGGATTTTGGAGTGGTATAATTTAGCAAGCAACATAATGTCTGCTGGGGATAAGTGGACAGGGGGTGAGCATTGGCAACATGTAGGGGGTGCATGAGAATGCACCTGCATGCCCTCAGCTTGGCAGTGCACCCTCTGCAAAAAGTGCTTCTGACACTGCAAGCAGCGCCTGCGGCAGTTGCCGCTCACCACGCCCTCCCTCACCACTGACACTGCCATTAGTGTCTGTGGGCGGTCACTGATCACCGCTGGCCACCACCGACACCAGGTGGCCACCTGCAGGAGCTCTTCACTTGCTGCCACCATACTGCTATTACCACCACCGCTACCTGTGGGTGGTTGCTGTGCCCTTCAGGTCTCTGGGGACATGAAGCATTCATGAGGGGAAAGGGACAAAGTACCTCGGGACACTGGAGCACTGTGCTGTGACTCCTCTCAGAAAAGAACATGTACTGACATTTAACCCTGATATTGCCAGGTTATTGTTCTCCTGGAGTGGCCATTTTTTCTGTAGGAAGAGAAACTGAAGGTTTGTCCATGGCCTCATGTGAAACAAAGTAGTCATTGAAAACTTCCTTGAAAGATGGAACTCAAGGACTTGCCCTACTAAAGAGCTTCAGAAAAGCATCAGAGAGCATTTGAACAATGAGGTGAATCACATAATTCTGCCATCTTGCTACTGCTCATCACTAGAGGCCCATTTCCTTCTGGTTGTCAGTCATATTCAAGTAGCTGACTGATTGTATTTAAATCGCTCAGTCATCACAAATGTATCAGTAATCCAGCTAAATTCTGAAGGAGCTGTCTCATGGGATATATCTTTGCCAGAAGATAGTAGATATATATAGACATTTCTGTCAATACCTAATTAATTGAAAAGCATCAGTAAATATTATCCTAGAATATGTAACGTTATTTGTGGGTTTGTAGGACCAATAATATTTGATTTTGTTGAGCACATTATATTGCTTTCTTTGTGCAGCACCTTATATCAGCTCCTAAGCAGAGTTCTTTTGAGGAGCTGGAATATCTAATGGAAAAGAAATGGGTTATATTGTTAAAAGGACTAGCTGAACATCTGTGAAAAAGTATAGATTAAGTTGTCAGTTGGCAAGAAGGCTGACAGTTTAATCTTCAGAGGGAATATTATCCCTGTAGTAGTTTTACTCTTTTGATTACAATAATAAAACAATAGGTAGTGCTTCAGAAGCATAGTCTGAGATTTTTAACAGTTTAAATTGTCTTTTTGACATTTTAAAACAAATTATTGACTTTTACTCCCTCCAAAGCAAAACCGTCCTTTCAAGAA
Organism: Caiman crocodilus; assembly: GCA_030014935.1. Classification (NCBI taxonomy): domain Eukaryota; kingdom Metazoa; phylum Chordata; order Crocodylia; family Alligatoridae; genus Caiman; species Caiman crocodilus. The sequence goes on along the minus strand of JAGPOW010002742.1, from coordinate 57,141,283 downwards.
TTCATATGAAGTAATTGTTATGGCCAAGCTACATTGGATGTTAATTGAAAGAGATTCTGGAAAAGGAAATTATACCAATGGATGTAGTTTGCCATATTTTCCTTTCATTATAAAATTGGCAATAGGGAAGCTTTCTTGATAAAAAAGTGCAACATTGCAGGAAACAGGAAATTTGGAACAATGTAAATGGGTATAACAGAAGTTGCAAAGCATATGTTTGACAATGTAATTTTGTAGTTTAATGACCAGATAGGCATATTTATTGTCTTTGCTTATACTGATGTGCCAACTGGAACCTTATACTAGGGAGTATATTCAGATGCACATGAATTTGACTCCTTTTACAGAGAAAGTCTGATGTAAAACCATTTATAGAGATGTGGCATTTCTTGCCTGCTACAATTGAAACCAAAACAGCATCAGGTACAACTTACTTTTCCCTGGTTTATTGGTACGTCAAATAATAATAGGCTTGAACCTTAGCAGGTATAAAATCAACCGAACTCCATTGACTTAAATGGAGTTGTGTGGCCTTTAATGATGCTATGAACATTTAACAAGGATTTAACAAGATACATATATAAAGATGTAACCATAAAAGTTCCTCAGACCTGAAGAAGAATCCATTGTTTTTGAAAACTTGCTATGTGACAGAAGAATGAGAAGTGCAATAGGAGGCCAGCCTGGCTAGACAGCAGTCTCTTCATTGAAGTTCAAACTCAAAAAGGAATCCTACACCAAGTGGAAATTTGTGCATAGTACTAGGGAGTGGCACAAGAATTTAAGATTTTGAAAACTAGCTGGTGGGGCTGGTACAATGGGGTTGGCCAATACTTATATTTAAAAGGTATAATATAGAAAGAGTGGTATTGTTGCTATGAAATATATATGATCTAGAGAAAAGTGCAGGTTTAGCTCTAGAGAATTTATTATGGTCTAAAAGATCTGGAACACATGTCAAATGTTTGGATAGACAGGTGAAGCAAGCTTGACTCAGCAGAGAACAAGAAGATAAAAAAAAAGCAACATATTTTCAATAATTCAGATAAAAACTCTGGTGAAGATTTTTACTTTTATAGAAATTCTTTGAAACAGTGCTGACAGCCTCAATAAGAAAGATCTTTGGGATTCTTGAAGAGTTTCAAACGGGAAAGAATCCTTTCTGCATCTTTTTATGCTGAGCTGGAGTCAGGCAAACATTGTAAAAGACTGCAGCTTTAGAGAACAAGTATTCTAACCATACGGCTTGTTTTATTGTATCAAGAGTCATTAAAGCTATAATTCCCTTTCTACCCCTCCACTACATCTCTTCTAGGGCAGAAATAGGGTGCAATAGAATTTAAACAAACAGGCCCCAAATAATGTATTCTAATAAAATTAGTCTCTATGCAAGGCATAGGGCACCCTTGTAAAGTTTTAGTTTGGTTTGGCTTCGAGTAATAGGGGAAGATTTGAGTTACTGGTGGCTTTTGCTGAACCAGTTTAAAAATTGTGAACTAAAACATCAGATAATAAAGCACTAACTGAACATATTCTTGAACAGGAAGCTGAAAAAGACAGTAGGAGAGAGATTATAGCATGGAGAGTCAGAAATCTGTGTGTGAAGCTGATCAGTTTTGTTTCCTGTTAAGGTATATTTTGTTTTCCATCCTGCATGGAAAGGCGGTGGGGGGATCTGTTTTTACTTACAAGTCAATGGGGATATATTATTCATCTGTTTCTTGCTACCAGCCCCATCACATATGGCCTGAATGGACTAGATACCAAAGTTGTTGTTTTCCATTGAGCAGCTCTGTCTGATAGATGAATCATTGAGCTTGGTCTTTCCATATATTTTTCAGGATAAAACACCTTCATTGTCCTCTAAAGCATTTTAACAACAAGCTTCTCAGGACAACAAGAGCGCTAATAACCTATAACTGCCTTTTGATAAATTATCACCATTAACCACAACCAGTGATAAACTGCCATACTTGTGCAACCTGTTTGAGAGCCAACTCAGACTGTAGCTGTGAATCTCATTAGGTTAGTTTTTCCTTCTTAAAAGTCCATCTCTTTTTTTAATCTTTATCTTATATTTATAAATCAATTCCTATTGTAGGAGTGCATTATACAATTAAAAAATATTCTTCAGTCACATTAATCAAAGGAATACTTCACAGAAGGAAATGTCAGGACTAATAGCTTGTCTTGAAGCAGTGATCAGTGAAAGAAAAACTGCTTTCAGCTAGTCTGCATGGTTTCAATGACACTAATTAAAAGACTCAGTACCTGTTAGAATGATAAAAGAGAGAGAGGAAAAAAAGCATTAAAATCAGTGCTGCAGAAGCAGCAGACAGGCAAGGCCCAAATGCTTGATATTTTTCAAGGAGTCTGGTCCACTAGATGTTTCACCTGTATCTTTTGCTAGCTTGGATATATTATGGCCAGATAGACTAAATTACAGCTCACTTGCAGACCGCTTTAAGTCTTAAAGTAGAGTTATCTATCAGGTGATCAAAAAAATCCAGCTAGGGGTGAAGGACCTTGAGTCAACCAGCACCACTTGGACACAGCTGGGCCTCTCCACTGACAGAATGGCTGAAGGACTGTGGCCCTTATTCATTACTTGCTGAAGTCAATACAAATTCATTAATGAGTTTAAGAACAGAAATTATAGCTGAGAGACATTAAGGCAGCTGTCCTTTGCCCTCCATCAGGGCAACTGCCAGCACCATAAAGAACTAGCACCAGTTATTACTTTTGTTGTCAGTAAAGGATAGCATACATGTGCCCCACATTAAGGACGAGTTAAAGAATTGAATGTAGGCAGGAGATGCATTTGATGTTACTATGGCACAGATCTTAGCCATAACGGAGCAGCAGCCAAAAGTCTGGCTCTCATTTCTTAGTGCTCACCTCAGTTCACTAGCATTATGATAAATGCCCATGGCCCATTCCAGATGTTGACTGGAACCACATCTTTTAGCTTCATGTTTACTTGCTAAGTGATAGATACTCTTTTTCAGTCATGACGGCTATCTACAGATGGTAATACCAGTAAAAACCTTGGGGTGACATGACAATTTTCCTCCCTTTTCCCAACCCCAGTGATTCTTCTTCCCAGTGAACCCACATAATATCAGCAAGTCACAAGTAAGCATGATTTGCTGAGCTCTGTGAGGAAAGTCATGAGCTGCTGTGTTTGGGTTCAGTGAGTTATTAGGAAAGCCACTCCACTGAGCATCTCATCCATCATGGACCTCTACTCTCATCCATTATTTAAATGAGATGTCCACACACTGTGCCCCAAGTTCACCAATGTATTAGTTTGACTGTGGAAAAGAGAGGCACCACAGAATCATACAAGCAGTTCTTTGAACAAAGCTATTCATTGTGCTGTAGCATAGACAGAATTGCTTAGGGCAAGGTGCTGGAAAAAGCAACAAAACTGATGCTGTGTCTCCAGAGTCCAATTTGTGAGCAAAAATCAAGGGAGTTAGGAAAAGACTTTAGGGTGACCTAAAAACAGCTGTCAAAATTAGGAAAGTATTTGATAAAGTTAATAGTGAGGAATTTTTCTTGCTGGTGTATCCCAGGTAACTTGGGTTGAAGGGTATTGCTAGCTGGCAGGTGTGCTGTGGGGGAACTGCAGATCGTTCAGTTTCCCTCCATCCCTATAGAACTAGGCCCGTACAGTCAGGGGACTTAACTATATACAAATGTATTTACATTAACTTATCACAAGGAAAAGAAACATGGATATCTAAGATATCTAAACAAATAACATAAACAATACCCTCTCGGTAAATGCCATAAAACCTTATACCAGTGCTCCAGATACAGGTAAGTATGTGATATGAACACAATAAACCCCCAAATAACATAGATAGGTAACAGATAAACTATAGATAAGTATGGGTGAACAATAAGCCACAAATAAGCCACAAATAAATACAAATAAAAAACAGGTGAAATAATAGCAACAGGGGGTCCCAGCAGAGCCGTAGGACTCTACTCATCTACTAATTTACAGACATGAGAGTTCACAAAATATAAGGGATGACATCACACCACTTATGGCACAAGAACCTCAGTGATAAACAATCCCAAGGGGAAATTTCAGTGCCCTTGGGCTTTCCCCAAGCCCTACAAGGAAGCTGGTAACTTTAGGAGGGCCCTCCCAGTAAGACCTCCACTTTCAGAAGCCCTTAATTAACCAGGGGGGACTTCCTCTCCCATGTGGGAATCCACTTTTCCCTGCAACTCATGGCTCCCAGGCCTGGAAGGTGCCCTAGTCCTCTGCGCCAAGCTGCTCTCTCCTTTGCAGTGGGCTTCGATGGAGGGTGGGGAGGTCTTTGTCCCATGGAACAGGGCTCCTCTATGCAGATCTTCTGGGGCCTCTGGCTCGGCCCTCCCAGCTGACTCAGTAGCCCAAGCATTGTCTGGCTCCCTGGACTCAACCTTTTGTTATGGGTCAGAGGCCTGGGATGCCTTGTGCAGCACCAGGCTCGGTTTGCTCCCAGACCCTCTATGCAGCGCCTCCTGCACTGAGCTTCCAGCCTTATTCTGGGGGTTGAGGACCTGAGCCACCCAAGTGCTTCAAAGGTCCTACTCCATGCACTGACCTGTGCACCATATGCCTGGCTGCATGCCAGAGGTTGCAGACCTGAGCCACCTCATGCAGCTTCCAGGGTCTAGATGCTGTGTGCCATGCTGCTCACCAAGGGCCTAGCTGTTGGAGCTGTCCACCATTCCCCACTGATGGAAGTCTTCAGGGGCACTTCTGGGTTACTGCTTCACCCTGCTGAGCAGCTCTTCTCAGCTCTTGTAAGGCTTGCTCTTCTCTCTTCTCTGTCCTGGATGTGTTCCCCTCATGCTGGGCACATAGCTCCTTTAAATGCTCCAGAGCTCCGCCCCTGAAGTCTTCTGGACCTGAGTGTTGCAGTCTTCAGTCAGGACTGGGAGGGAGGGGGGGAGCGTTGACGTAACTCCTTTTGCTGCCTCCTGATTGGTGGATGGGCTCCACCAATCAAAACAGCAAGATTTCAAGCCTGGGACTCAACCCAACTCCAAAAGGCAAACCTCCTACACTGGTATAGATGGCTTTCAAATCTCTTCTTAACATTTGCTGTGTGATATCCATGAAAATTTAACACAATTAGGTTGCTGGTATGTATGTGTGACTGGTGCTTCTCAAGCTCTTCAGCATAATCTCATTGTGATTTTACACTTCACCTCTCCTTCCTTCTTTGTTTTATCTGCTTGTTGTTTCTCATATTTCATTTGGATTATAACTCCTTGTTGGAGGGATATATTGCTATTTATTCAGTGCCTCGTACTATGGAACTGGTGCCTGGTGCAGTATAATTAGTAGTAAATGCTGGTACAGGATAAACAAAGTAGGGGATACCTACTTCTCTAAAATTGAGAAATTTGTAGAAAATAGTGACATGGGTTAACCTTTTCAAACAGAAGGTAATAAAATGGGAACTGGGATCAGAAACACTGTGTATAATTTGTTTATAGGAAGGAGGGACATGTAGGCTCTTTTCCAAGGTAGCACCCTCTCCAGAGAGCTCAAATGCATGGCCAACATCCATGTGTCCAGGGAATGGTCCTAACTCATTAAACTTCTATGTATCTTAAATAAAACCTTCCCCCAGAATCTTAATGGAAGTGTGAGCCCTTCTGGTTTTGGTTAATTCTTCAGGAAGCATGTACATGTTTCCCTCACTTTATGCTGTATATGCGTTCCTGGAAAACATTGCATAACTCAAATTTTCATTAAGGGAACCCACTTTATAATGTAACAAATAGAGCTATGTTCCAAGAACTTGGCTGTACTAACCCCCAGACCAATTTCTACCATTTTTGCAAGACAATTTTGGTTCTTACCAATAGCAGACAGTATACGCAAGCACAAGGCACTATCATAATGGGGATGGCAACTACAGAAACATGTGTTGCAGGCAACGAGTGAGGAGCACAGATCCACACAAGAGACTATATTTTGGTGTGCATCACTCTCACAATGCACGGCACAAAGCAGCTGACTGCAGGCTCCCAGCACACCAGCCACATAAGAATGAATTTATCTTGCACATAACAAATTTTTCATATAAAAAGGGTCATTGCATAAGAGTGAATTAGCACATACAGAATGTGCATCAAGTGAGGGAAACCTGTAGTCGGGGTAAACATACAGACATATAGACATGGATGAGCTTTCTAGGGAGTTTCTAAGTACATAGTTAATTTAAAGGATAAAAAACAAAGGCACCTCCAGACAATTGTACAGGTGTGTTTTACAGTGCCACAATTAGCAGTGTGGCAGGTTTTTTTGGCACCAGGAGATCCCACTGTAAAAAAAACCTGTGCCAGAAAAAAGCAGGGTGGTGCATGTTGGCAGCATCATGCACTGCCTGGTACTCAAGCCTAGGCAACCAGAGCCACACTGCAGCTGCCAGTCAGGCTCTGTGCACCCAGAACATCACCACTGGAGCCCTGGAAGGCCCCCAGAACTCTAGATGAGGCTGCTGGGGCCAGCACCTGTGCTGGCCCCAGCCTCACTTACCCATTCAGGGCAGAACACACATACGGGGTGTTCCCTTGAGACAGATAGCAGCATCCCCAGGGAATGCATATTCCTATTCATGAGAATGTGCCCCTAGAGCTCAGAACATGATCCTTAAATTTAAAGTTCCTCAGTCAGGCTTTCCTTTTGCTTTGGAAATCCAGCTATATTTAGGAAGGCAGTCAGGAAGGTCATGGTGATTCTTCTTTGCCCTTGATTGGTCACTAGGCTAAACTATTTGTTCTTTTACCTAAAGCGTCCTGTATCTTTTTCAGTGTAAACATGAAGGCTATTCTGATGCTAGCATACAGTATGTATGAAGTACATAAATCCTGAGATTTGCATAATAGTTGAAAAAATATATTTGAAATCATTACACAGTGCTCTAGCTATTTTTGCATCCTAGAGGAAAATGCTGTGGGATCTCAGTGGGGAACTGGTAACTCCCCTCTACTGCTAAACTATAAATTACCAATGGCAGCATGTTTTCAACATAAAGATGCTTCCCTGATGTTGGAGAATAAGTTGAGAGAAGAATACTGGGAGATACAGAGAGTTTTATGTGTGATTTGAAAAGAGCAAAAATAAATAAATAAAGGAAAAATTGAAGTGCATATAGGAGCTAAGATGTGTAGGGCTCTGCAAAAGAGAGGCAACAAGTGTATGTTTAATAAAGAGGGAGAGGGAAAGCCTTTCAAAACATTTGAAAGCAGAGTTAGCTATGGTCAAAATGAGTGGTAGGATAGATTAACTTCAGAGAATTAAATATAGAATTTTATCCAGTGCATACTCACCTGCAGGTCCTTTCTGTGTATGTCATGTTTGTACAGCTTTAAAATACCTCATCTTGAATTCTGTTGCCATCTTCATAAAGAAATGTATAATACAGCTACAAAATGTATAAACTCTACTAAATCAAGTGAGCCACTGTAAAGAGAAATTAACAATGTTTTATATTCTCATTAGGTGCTTCTCTGGTTCTTTTTTGTGAGACATCCTTTCAGCAGAGACATATCTCTTGTTTTCTCTTTAAAATGTTAGCTCAATAGTGCTGTCACTTGTATTTGTAATTAGAGAGTTTTTTATAGCCACATACTCAAATCCCCCTTCTGATTCCCCCTGCCCTCCCTCACTCTGATTTCCCCCCACATTTCAGGTGGGCAGGGGAGGGGGATGTGAGCTGCTTTCCACTGTCTTATTTCTAATAGCCTCTATTAATATTATGAAGTGTTGTCTGTGTGTCCCTCAGTGAAGCAGAGTAGGTTGCATATTAGAGACTTGTGGTCACTTCTGACCCAAACAGCACTGAGAAATCCATTAGAGAGAATCTCAATTACCTAAACAGTATGTTTTGCCTTGTTTTCTCCTTATTCTAGGGAGTGGCATCAGTATTAAAAACTGTTCATCTTCTTTTTATCCAGAAAGCCAAATGACTTTTTAGAAATAGCTGTATATCACAGAGCAAAAGAACTGTCCTGTTTAGGAGTTGCAGCCAATATTCTAATTTCCTAAATGGCAACCATTAAATTAATATGTTAGGTAATCTTTGCTGCCACCTTTTATTTCACTTTATACCTACTGGAAGGTTTAAATGATATACAATTTTGTGCATTGGTTTCGTTATCAGCAATCCCTCGATACAAGAACAGTCTTCCAGTAAATGGGGGAGTCATTGCAGTTGTTCCAACTTACAAGGGAATTGTTGAGTGAGTTCTGACAGATTTTCTGTAAAGACTAAGGGAAGAAGATGTAAAAACCACTGGGGAGTTTCCTTTCAGGCCCCCAAAAGTTAAATAAATTTAGAAATTTTTAAAAGGTCCAAACTGAACATTTGGACTTTTTCCCAGTCAAGTTTGTTGTAAATTGAGATGTGACTGGGGAGGTGTGGGGTGACGAGGACAGAATCTATGGATCTTGTTCATGTTGAAAATTAAGCTGTTAGCGAATCCAGTTTTAAATCTAGGGGTAAAGACGGGGGTCAGTCTATGCACTGTTAGAAGCCTTTGCAAAAACCAGTTGGCTGATGGGTTCAGCTGACCTTAAGTATAGTATTCACACACAGTAGCGGGCACTAAGTAAAGCAAACTGAAAAACATTTAGTTGTCAAAAAAACCTCAGGTTTTTGTTCCTCATCCAAATGAATGTGAAATCTTTCACAGAGCCTGAAAGCCTCTACTAAAGAGCTCTGGGGTTAAGGTAATGACTAGGTTTGTGTGAATAAGGAGCTATTTGATTTGGATCCAGATTCAGCCAATTCTGATGCCGGTGATTCGATTCAGAGCTCCAAATTATCTGTGCATAATGGTTAAGAGATGCCTCGGCACAGCTTGTGTTGAGCACATTATGATCACGGGAGCAGGGAGTTTCCCCGATAGCACGGGAAAAGTTTTGGTGCAAGATCAGAGCAGGCCAAAACCTTGCAGCTGCACCAGCGAGTGCATGCTTGCTATTGGCTCACGTTAAATTATGCATATGTGTCGGTTGGTAATTGGCCTGCTGACCGAATAAGAGGCTTGGGCAATGCCCACCCAAGGCGGAGGAGGAGACTTGGGATGTGCATGAGGAAATATCTGTGTGCGTTTCCAAGCCACACGCAAGGCCTGATCAGCCGACAACAACTCCCCGCCGGATTCATCCGATGCCCCATACCCTGTATGAGTGTGAGCTTCTGTGTGCCTGAGTTCCTGTTTGAATTTTGTAACGTCAAGGAACGTGCCTACAGCCTATGGACTGTAAGTAAGGTTTTTCTGCTTCCAACAACCCGCGTGTTTAGCTCTCTGATTCCACACTCCATCAGCGGCCCCATTCCACCAGCGTTTCTCGGCCCCCACACGAATCAGTTTTCCGCTTTGATTCAGCCGAATTGGCTCTGAAGCTTCAGAGTCAATTTGGAGATTTGGCCATAGAGTGTAATGGGGAATCAATAAAATCTCTATAACTTTGTTGTTTTTTGGCTGATTCAGATTAATTTTGTAGGGGTGATTGTTTCTGCTGAGAGCATGAAGCCTGACAAGCTTCAAGGTCATAGGTACAGGGGTTTCTGCAAAATTGCAGCTAAAAGTCCTGAAAGCAAAACTCATGTCATGTGTGGGTGTGTTAAGCCACAGTGGGGTGAAAACTGCAGGGATGGTAGTTCTTGCTGAGGTCATAAATCCTGCCAAGTTTCAAGGATATAGATACAGGGGTTTCTGGGAAACAGCACCTCAATCTGCTGGTAAGCAAAACTCATGACATGGGTGGTACTGTGTGTGTGTTAAGATGCAGGGGGGTGAAAACTGCAGAACTGTTAGGCCCTGCTGTAGCCAGAAAGCCTGCCAGCTGTCAAGGAGATAGGTGGAGGGGGAGTCTGGGTTCTGGGGCACTGCACCTCTGGCCACTAACAGGCAAAATTCATGACATGGGTGCTTGTGCAACTGTGTATGTCTTGGAGCACAGTAGTGTGAAGTCTACTGCAGGCCTGGCTGCTAGGCCCTGCTGCAGCCATGAAGCCTGCCAGCTGTGTGTCTCTTAGGGTGCAGGGGGGAGGGGATGAAAAGAACTATTGCAGGCCTGGCTGCTAGGCCCTGCCAGGCCATGAAGCCTGCCAGCTGTCAAAGAGATAGGTGCAGGGGCAGTCTGGCTTTTGGGGCCCTGCATCTCTGGCTGCTAACAGGCAAAACTCATGACATGGGTAGGTGGCACTGTGTGTGTGTATTAAGGTGTGCCCTCACTGGTGCTGGTGGCCTTTACACGACATGATAGTGTGCCCCAGTGAGGTCTCCTCCTCCCCTACAGCCTCAGGCTTGTCCACCACTTTACATGACATGTTCTCTCACTATGGGGTCACCTGGCTGTGGAGGGCATAGAGAGAGCTAAGGGTCTTGGTAGCCTCAAAGTAGAGCTTGAGGACCACCAAGATTTAGGAGATGGTACCCTATTCAGCTCTGATCAGGGGGCCACTGATCCCAATCTCCCCAAGCAAGGTCATCTCATGGATGGCCTTCTGTTGCTTCACCAACCTTTTGAGCATCAGGTATGTGGAGTTCCACCCAGTTTCCACATCCTGCATGATTTTGTGTTGCAGGATACTCAGTTCTGCCTGTTTCTCCCACACCATCTTGCCCTCCTTGATGCTGTGGTGGAAGTAGCCCACCATTTTCCTGCATTTTGAAATCACATGGCTTGTAGCAGTAGTGGTGTTGGTGCCATCACCGGCAGCCCTGTCCCCCTCCAAGGCATCCCTCATGATGAGGTGCAGCCTGTGTGCCACACAGCAGATGTCAACAAAGTTGGTATCATGGACAGACTTCACCATATTGGCCTTGTTGTCAGAGACCATGAACCTGCAGGTGAGCTTGGCCTACCCAATAAGCCACCCCTGCACCATGTGGTCCATGGCCTCCATGATCTCCCTTGCCATGTGGGACACATCCAGCACCTCAGTATGGAGGAGAGCATACCGATGGCTTGACTGAGCACACCAGTACCCTGTGCAGGAGAGGTGGATGTGATTGCCATGCCGGCTGCTTCAGATGTTGGAGGTGAAGTGGAAGGCTACCCACAGCCATGCCTTGTCTAGCTCCTCCCTCAAGTACTCCCTGCATGCCTCATATAGGGAGGGTACCCCGTCCTGCTAAAGGTGGCGCATGTGGACAATTTGTAAGATGGGGCCAGAAGCGCTATGAGCCATCTGAACCTGAGCCACCTGAATCCTAGCCACTCGGGTAGGGAGAAGGGCTGGCTATCCAAAGCAAGCATCTCCCCAGTGGTCTGGGTGATTTTGTGCGCCTTTGCAACTTGCTGTCCTCTGTCTGCAGCTTTCCTCCTCTGGTCCAGGGTAGCCTGCCTCTGCTTTGGGGAAAGGGGGCTTTGGAGTGAGTGAGGGACTTCTCTTTCAGCATGCTTGCACTGGTGCTAGGCTGAGGAACAAGAAGGGCAAGGGGGTGCTGCCTCCTGAGCTGCAGCAGCATTGCCATGGTGGAAAAGATTTTCACATCCTTGCCCTGGCTGATGTGCCTTTGGCAGTACTGGCAGATAGCAAACCTGGGATCATCTGCCACCTCAAAAATCCTCCCACACTACACTATTTGCCCACTTCTGGGTTGAGGGTCAGGATTCTGCCTTATCCCACTCCTCAGCAGGCTGAGGCACAACAGCAGGAGAAGCTGCCTCAGCTGAGCCATTTATCTCCATAAGCTCAACTTCCTTCGAGGTGCTGGAGGAGGCTTGGGTCTAGGGGAACTTTGAAGGGTGTGGAGGGAAACTGTGATTGCAGAAAGCCCCAGAGAGGGGAACATAGGATTGAGAGGTCCAAGTTGGACATAGAAGGCCCCAGAGAGAGGAAGCGCATGATTGAGAGGCTGAAGAGGGGCGGCATGTAAAGAAGCCCAAAAGGGGCAGCACGGAGAAGCTCAAGTTGGAATGGTAAGCCCCAAAGAGAGGGGACAGGTTTGAGAGGCCCAGAGTGGACACGGACAGCCGCAAGGAGGGGGCCATTTTGAGAAGCCCAAATCCAGCCACAGGGAGCCCCTGATAAGGGGGCTGCATTCATTTGGAGACCCAAGTTGGGCACAGCCCCAGAAAGGGGGCCATTTTAAGGAAAAGCCCAAGTCTGGGTACTGGGAGTCCCTGAAAGGGGACTGCATATATTAAGGAGCCGAAGTTGGGCAATATTGAGGCCCTTGGCAGGGGGCAACATCTTGAGAAGCCCAGGGAGGGCACGGTGAGCCCCAGAGGGGGGAGAGCCATATTTGAGGAGCTCTAGAGAGGGGCAATACTTGAGAAGCCCGAGAGGGGCCACGTTGGGAGCCCAGGTTGGGCACAGCCAGCCCCCAAAAGGGGGCCATTTTATTAAGGAGCCCAAGGTCAGGGATTAGGAGGCCTCCAACATTAAGGAGCCCAAGTTGGGCACAGCGTGTCCCAAGGAAGGGGGGCTGCCTAGAGAGCCCCAGAAGGAAGGGGGTGACATTGAGGAACCCAAGTAGGGCAAGGACTAGGAAGCCAGGTGGGAGCACAGCAAGCCCAGAGGGGGCAGTATGTGTCAGGAGTCCAAGTTGGACACGGTGAACCCCAGGAAGTGGGGGCAATACTTGAGAAGGCCCAGAGAGAACAGGAAGGGGCCAAGATGGGGAAGACCAGGTAGTCATCCACGAGGCTTGGGAGGCAGTATTGGGGAGGAAGGAGCTGCAGATAGCGCCCTCTAGTGGAGGGCCAGGACAAGGGCAGCCTCCTGCTAATGAACCAATCAACATCAAAGACATGGCAGGTGAGAAGGCGGGCACTTGCCCAGAGATGGATGTGGGGGCCATATTGAGGGTGGCCCCGAGGTGCCCTGTCACAAATGGACACTGGGCTCACATGACCTCTGGTAAACTTAAGCTCGGATGACCCCAGCTAGGTAATTATCAAGCCTCCTTTTAAAGACTCCTAAAGTAGGAGCCAGCACCACTTCCCTTGGAAGCTGGTTGCAGATCCTGGCCTCCCTGACTGAAGTAGTGTTTCCTGATGTCTAGCCTGAACCTACTCCCAATCAACTTGTGGCAGTTATTCCTTGTTACTCTGGGAGGTGCTCAGGGGAACAAGGTCTCACCCATTCCCCTCTGGTCCCCCCCCTGGTAAGTTTATAGATGGCCAGTAGATCCCCTCAGCCTTCTCTTGTGAAGGCTGAATATGTTCAGGTCTCAAAGCCTCTCCTCATAAGGTCTGCCCTGCTGCCTCCTGATCATGCGAGTGGCCCTCCCCTGGACCCTGTTGATACTGACCACATCCCTCCTGAAGTGCAGTGTCCAGAACTGGACACAGTACTCTAACTGTGGCCTGACCAGTGTTGCATAGAGGGGGAGGATCACCTCTCTGGACCTGCTTATGATGCATCTGTGGATACATGACAAGGTGCAGGTAGCCTTACTGACTGACTCACTCACATTGGCAGCCCATGTTCACTTTAGAATCAATAATGACTCCAAGATCTCTTTCTGCCACTGTGCTTTTGAGAAGGGAGTTACCCAGCCTATAGGTATGCTGCTGGTTCTTTCTGCCTAAGTGCAGTACCCTGCACTTGTCAATAGTGAATCCCATCCTATTCACATTCTCCCATCCCTGTAACCCGTCCAGGCCCAGTTGTATCCTGTCCCTCCCTTCTAGTGTGCCCACCTCACCCCAAATCTTGGTGTCATGGGTGCAGGGACATCAGGTGCAGACATTGCTTCCAACTACTTGCTTCCACTGGTAGCGGAAGCCTCATTGCTGCTTGGGAAGAGAATGTGTCTGTTTGTGGGGGTTGGGGACTTGCAGCTGTAGCTTTCCTCCTACCCCCTTTCCCCCCCCCTGCCAGAAGACCTGGCACCTGCCTTTCTAGCATGCTTCATATTAATTTTTCCTGTGTTGCAAAAGGGGTGTGTGTATGTGTGTCACTCCTTTTGTGTTGTGTGTTTTCTTCTGCATTGTCCATGTGCATTGGACTTTGGTTTGATTCACTGGTAACTATGAAAGTATATGTAAAACATCTGTGCTGTCTGTCTTCTCTGCTGGGATGTGCTTATTTTTTATGAATTATGAATGTGAAGTGTGACTGTTTTATTCCTTCTGTGTGTTTTATTCCCTCTGTATTGTGTGCATGCACTGGATTCTTCTTTGATTATTAATAACTATATATGGTGTCTTCTGTGATGCTTTATTAATGTGAATGTGTGACTACTCCTGTACTTCTTGTTCTTCTGTGTGGTAATGTGTACCTAAAATGATGCATCTCTTTCTTCTAAGCCCCTGAGTTCTGTTAGTCTCAATCTGAAGCTGATTTCTGTGTTGTCTTCAGTCTCTATGTAAACTAACTATAATAATAATATTAAAAACTAATAAGTACTATATATAATCTGACTCCTCTTCTTCTCCTGTGGATATCTGATTTTTTTCCTTCTGTGTGCCTCCCTGCACAGTGATGGATCATGCTGACTGGAAAAAAAACTCGGCTTTCTTCTCTTTTTTTTTTTTTTTTTTTTTTGCAGACTTTGAAAAGAGAGAGAGCAAATTGAATAGTATTATATTAATAGTAAAGAGATGCTAAGCTAAATCCCAGCTGATCCTTTCTAACAACAAAAAGGAGCAGGCAAGTTACAACTCCTGGCTATGAAGCAAGCCAGGCAGCAGCACAATACCTTTCTGACACTGTTCTTCAGACAGAACCAGCTTATAGAAGGCACAGAGAGCCTGCACACAGACTTTTATGCTGTTTCTATGTCCCACCCCCAAAGCACTGTAGCTGGAAAGGCAGTCAGGAAGAAATCATGCTCACTGGCCACCTAGGCATGTCGATCTTCTTTCCCTCCCTCTCCCCACTCCACTCTCGCTCCCTCTTCTAATTTTCTGTTTCCCCATATAGACAGCCTCTAAATCATTGAGTCTTTTCTGAATCGATTCAAAAAGGCAAAATCAGTCAGTCATTTGATTTGGACATGCAGATTTGGCCTCTAAATTGTTGGAAAATTTTCCGAATCTGAATCAGGGCTGTGCAAAACTTCAGACCATAGTAATCACATGGGATGTCAGAGATCCAGTTTTAAGTTCATGATGCAATGAATTCAGGGACTGGAATCTGGGACTTCTGCATCCTAGATGAGGAAACACTACACTACTGTTTAGTATGGGGAGGATTTCTCTTTGAATTTAGATGAGAAATTCCAAACTGATCTAGAAGAAAAATTCCAAATTTTCATTGAAATATACGTTCCTGGAAAAAAAAACAACTTGCTTTTGACAAATAGGGATTTTCTGATGTGATACAATTTCATTTAAAGAAAAATCTTGACCAGCTGTAGTTGGCTGCAATACTTGGCTGTGATTAAAATTGCATGGTCTGGCATGCTTTCCTTCAGCAGATCCAAAATATTGTATTGACAACTCCCAAATATTAAAGCAAATGATTTATTGTTTTTTATTAAATTCAAGAAACAGGTTTCATAATCATATTTCAAAAAATATTTGTCTGGTTTTTGTGGGGGGTTTTTTTGTCTTGGGCCTTTGTAACATGAGAGTTTAATATTTAGGTTTTCTACTTCCTAGTAGCAGAACAAAGCTTGAAAACATTATTTTAAAAGTTCGCAATGTCACACAGCTACTAACTGGGGCTTTAAGGAAAACGCACATCATGAGATGCACAATGCAGCTGAGAGTACTGGAAGCACTTGGAAGAGCTGAGCATGATGTCTGTACTGAAACTTGTAATTATTCTAATGCCTTTCCATGCTAGCATCTCTTCTTTATCATCTCTTGCCATAGGAAGAGTAGAGTAGGGAAGGAGAGTTATGGGAAACAACTAGGACCTCTATCTTGGAAGTTCTACTGTGAGCAGTTCTGGTCCTCGCATCTCAGAAATGATCTATATAATTAAAAGGTAGGGAAACCAAAATAAGGGGCCTGGAGTGGTTGTCAAATAGGAAAGACTAAGAAGGCTAGGACTCTCCAGTTTGGAAAGGAGAAGGCTGAATGGGAATATGACAGATCTATGAAATCATGAAGGGTGTGAACTAAGTGAACGGGGAACTGTTGTTCACCATGGCCCAGAATACTTGAACCAGGGGACACCTAATGAAATCAGTACGTGGCAGACTTAAAACTAACAAGAGAAAGTACATTTACTGCAATGCATAGTTAACTTGTGAAAGTCATTGCCACAGGAGGCAGATGGCATACCTGGGTTTAAAAAGGGACTGGATACATTTATGGATGACAGATTTGTTAATGCCTGATGAACAGAATGCTTGGAGATTTCCTCTGGCATCTCTAAACTAATAAATGGTGGATGCCAGGGAGGATATCGAATGAGGGATAGGTCACTCCAAATATCTCTGGGTCAGTGGGAAATCTCTCCTTGTATAACATCCACTTTGGCCACTACTGGAAACGGGATACTGGCCTAGTTAGACCATTCGTCTCACTCAGTATGGTACTACTATTTATGTTCTTTCAAAGAAGAATGGGTGACAGAAGGAAAGCGGAGAATATTACTGAGGTAAACATATGATATAGCTTAACACAATCCACTATTTACAGTCATTATTGTCCTATAACATGTATAATATCTGGTTCCCAATCCCTTGAACTATCCAGTCTTTGGATTGCTTCCTTGTTAACTCTGTTTCCTTATTTTGATGAACAGTCTATGATACATGGTTGATTTATTTGCTTTGGGTAAACTTGACACTATTACTGAGACTGGAGAAAAACAAGGAATAAATTTGGCTGAAGAAAGCCAGCTTATAAAATGATAATAGCTATTGCTGTGTTGAAAGTGCGTTCAAATAAAATCCTATTCATATAATCTTATGAATGTAAGGAAGACAAATACTGATGCAACATTGCTATAGATTTGTTTTTAATTAAAATATTTTCCTTGAAATTTTAGTAATAGAAATGTTTTCACTAAAGACAAATGGACCTCACAGGGCATCTAGAACTCCTGGAACCATCAAAATAACACCCTTTATGGGGGAGGAAAGGACATTATTTCATTCATCATACCTCCTCTTCATCTTGTATTTTACCAAGAAGTGTCCAGAAGAATGACCAGTTAATCTTTTATGAGTTTCCTCACAGATGGCTTGTCTCTGTTTGCATATGCAGCAGATCATTGCAAGGAGGCTTTGCTGGGGAGCCTTATGGTTTATAGGTGATAGCTTTACTAGGATATTCAAAAGCTGGACTTCTGTTGGTAAACAGTAGAAGCTAGGATTAACTTATCATGGCTGGATAATCTTAATTGTATATTTTGTCCTTGTGAAGACTGAATAATCCTCTGTCTCAAGTTCTTTGGCTATGTAATGAAAATAGCAGTTATGGCTAGAATAAACTCCTTTTAAGGCTGTGGTCATTGAAAATATTCATAGGCAAAGAGGGATTTTAGACATATGAAGTAAAGTTTTAAGTTTATAGAGTTTCAATATTTGTGGTAGAGGAATCCAAGTTATAAGTGCAAACAAATAATGTGGCTGTGTACACTTTTTTTTCAAACAGTTATGTAAATATAAAGACATGGACTGGGTCTTGAAATTTAATCTTATCCTCCAAACAGTTGAGTCATTCAAGAATGAATGAATAAAGAGTGCTGCAAGTGTGACCATGGTAGCAATTTTCTATTGCCTCTGTTTATGACCACTCTGGCTGACAGGAAGACTTGGTCTCTAGGTAAATCTGGCACCTTTCACAAGTTACTTAAAATATAATATACAACATCAATAAAGGCACTTTTTAGTCAGCTTTAGGATAAAAATGTATGAAAAGTTCCATGCATCACAAAGTTCTGTTTTAGGATAAGCCACAGGTGAGCTAATAGGACTTCTCAATTAGCTAGTTACCTTGGAATATAAAGGAGAAGTAACAAATATATTTTTGCTCCTATCCAGTCTTGCGTTCTAAATTATACATTGTGTTGTATGTAAGGGACTAAGACTGTGTGAATAGTTATCTTTTGGCATACCTAGTCAAAAAATTAGAAAAAGGAATTTTGATTAAACCAGAACAGAGAATATTTTTTCCCCTCACTGAAATGGAAAAGGACAAATAAATTTAATTTGACTCTGAATAAAATGTTTTGTGTTTTTCCTCTTGTAGGAAAATATTTACAGGGGGTGAGACAGTTAGTATACACACCTAAGATGTGAGATCATTAGATTTAATTTCTATTGCTATAAGAGGGAATTTGAACCCACTTCTCCCACCACCTAGAAGGGTACCCTACCCTACCTGGTTAAACAGTCATTTGTATTCATTCTTCTTTTAATAACTGCTTAATTGTTTTCTACAAAGTGGAACTGGTTTCCCTCTGCATCCTCCCCCCTCCCCCAGGGCTCAAGCAGGGATTTCCCCTCTCACCTCTCCCACAACACTGACAGTACCCAGGGGTAAGCTACCTAATGCTGAGAGGTGTCTGTGTAAGGCGGACAGGACAGTGTCCTCTTAGCTTTTTGGAGCTACTCAACAAGTAGCTGATAATTAGGGCTATGCAAAATTTTGGTTTGAGTTTCAATTCGGCTCAATTTGGAGACTGAATCGCTAGAAGCTTAAAACTTTCTGAATTGATTTGGAGGCGCCATGCTAATGAAACAAACAGTAAACAGAGGCAGAACTTGAAATAACAGGGAATGTGGGTGGAACAAAGGTGGAGTAAATGTTAAGGACCATGAACCAAGGGGTATAAGTATGAAAAACAATGTTTGGGGTGACTCCCTGGTTTGTTGGAGTTAGGCTGAAGCTGTCTCCATTTTGAATAAAGCTGTTGGCTAACAACATGTGCAGGTGATGCATGGTGGCATCAGTTCATTGTCTCCCTAGTCATTGGGTGTCGCATGGAGTTGAGGTGTAACAACTTAGCAAAGTCAGCAAGATTGACACACATTTGGAGGGAGCTAATCATCCCATTTTACTAAGGTAAGGTCTAGTGTTGTATTAGCTGAGCTGGCTGAAGAGAACCTATCATACCCTATCTTATACTTTTCCTCAGTAGCATGGCCACAGGTTCAGAGGTGGGGAGGGGTGTGCATGTGTTCTTGTTCTGAGGGATGTCAGGGATTTTACTGAGAGGAGTTAAATGGAATGGAGGTCCACTGCAGGGGCCCTAGGAGAGTCCATCTAGCCCAACTTGGATTATGGCCTGAGGGCGGGCTGAGGGACTTTTAAGTGAAAAATCATGGAATCAGGCCTTCTGTAAAGCAGCTACCCTCCAGACATTGTCCTGGGGTGTTCAAAGCTTTTATGGTTTGAGTGTCAAGAAAAGAAGAAACTTTATCAGAAAAAGGACAATCTTGTTTGTCAACTTAAAGAAGTTGTAGTTCAACAGTAACAGTTCAATTGTACTTCAGTGCTTGCTGTTGAGACAAAAGAAAGAGACTCGGAAGATTTGTAAAATGCCAAGCAAGAAATTAAGCCCCTCAAGTCCAGGCCAATCTGGACAGGATGGAACAATGGGCAAAAT
Organism: Caiman crocodilus; assembly: GCA_030014935.1. NCBI lineage: Eukaryota > Metazoa > Chordata > Crocodylia > Alligatoridae > Caiman > Caiman crocodilus. The sequence continues at coordinate 57,121,784 of JAGPOW010002742.1, read as the reverse complement.
AAAACAGGATGCAATTCAATGAAGACAAATATAAGGTACTCCAGCTAGGGAGGAGAAATCCCCAGCATACTTACAGGTTGGGAGATGAACTTCTCAGAAGCTCAGCACCTGAAAGGGATCTTGGAGTCATAGTTGATTCTGAGGTGAACATGAGCTAACAGTGTAACAAAGCCAATTGCACCTTATTGTGCATTAGCAGATGCATGACCAACAGATTGAGGGAGGTGATGCTTCCTCTCTATTTGGTACTAGTCAGGCTGCAGTTGGAGTACTGTGTCCAATTCTGGGCACTGCACTTCCAGAGGGATGAGGAGAATCTGGAGAAGGTCCAGAGGAAGGCCACTTGTATGATGTACAGAAACCCTATGAGGGGAGATCTGGATCTCTTCAGCCTTCACAAGAGATATCTGAGGGGAGAACTTGTAACAGCATAATTTTATCAAGGGAAGACAACGAAGAGTTGGGGATGCACTATTTACAAGGGCACCCCTAGGAATAATGGGTACAAGCTAGTGGAGAATAGATTCAGGTCAGACATTAGGAAGACATTTTTCACATTAAGGGTGGCCAGAATCTGGAATGGGCTTCCAAGAGAGGCTAGATAGGCACTTGGCTGGGGTTGTCTGACCTCAGTCCTTTTCCTGCTTGGGGCAGGGTGTCAGACACAATGATCCTTTGGGGTCCCTTCCAACTGTACAATCTATGCAAGTGTAGAATTATCCAACCCCAGATGTCTCCTGCCAACTCTCCCATATGGCCAGTGAAGAATGGTACTTGGCAAATCACCACTGATTATAGGAAATTAAATGCTGTTTCTACCCCCATGGTACCAGTAGTAGCAGCGGAAAACATTGTTCACCTGACAAGGACTTCAGTTTGTCTGGACTTGACTACCTCAGGGGTACCACAACACACCCACACTGTTTCATCAGATTGAAAAAGGTATTGTTGCCTGCATCGGATCATTGCTTGCACTATGTAGATTATATTCTCATCTGGGGAGCTATACAGAAAGAGTGTCACCACCATACTAAAGCAATTTTGTAATTGCTACAAAATGCTGGCTTCAATGTAAATAGCACCAAAGCCCAACTAGTAAAAGAAGAAGTTAAATATCTAGGGCTTATAATCACTTGCCAAAGAAAACAGATTTTTAATGATTGGCTCTCACTAATTTGTCAAATGCTGCCACCTACTGACCAAAAATCACTGCAATCCTTTATTGGTCTTGTATGGTTAAACTGAGAGTTCATACCTGATTGCAGTGAAATTATGAAGCCACTCCATCAAGCTGTATGACAAACCAAATGGGAGTCGCCTCCAGTGTCAGGCAGCATTTATTAAGCTAAATGATCAGTTGCAAAGACCCCTACCCTCAGTGTCAGAATCCTTAATACAGAAGTTGAAATCTGGTGTTGAGCTGCTGACCGGCACTTAGCAGTAGCCTCCCAGAATCAAGATGGAATTAACATTCCCTTGGCATTTTAATCCTGGAAGCTAAGCCTTACAGAACAAAAATATGGAAATTGTGAAAAAGGTATTGCTAAGCATGTACTGGGCCCAGCAAAAATTTAACTATCTAGTAGGCAAAGAAGATGTATGCATTCAAATGCTGCACAACCCCCATCAATTGCTTAAAAATGGAGACTTGTTAAGGGGAAGGTTAACAACCCCATGGATAGGCCATTTTTTTACTAGCACTGGATAACCCAAAAATTCAGTTTCAGACTTTCTTCAACAGAAATTAACATTTGGGGTTGGGTAACCCCAAAAAAGCAGATGTGTTATCCTGGACAAACCATCTGGCAAGTATTTGTCCATAGCGAATCTACACAACAGATACAATCAGGTGAAATATGGTTTATTGATGGAAGTTTCACAGGAATTGGAGAAGCTGCTTGGGCGGCTTGTGTCGTTGTGAGACCCCAAAAGGCAGAAGCCTGAGAAGCAGAAGCCATAAGTCTAATTGCACTTCAAAACATGTCTAACAATTCCTGTTTATCTCATGTTATAGTCATAGACAGGGAGTATGTACACAAAGGAGAAACACAAATGTTAGGATGATGGGTTGCTATTGAGTTCAAAGATTCTCTAGGTTGTCCAATTAAGCATTGAACCTTTTGGAAATGCATCATTCAAGTAGCACAAGGAAAGCAACTTAAATTATCAAAGTTAAAAGCCACAGTAAATCCAGGTGGGGAGCTGCACAGAACAATGAAGCAGACAAGCACAGGTGTGGCCTTTATAAGATCAAGTCAGAACTGCTGCAAACAGCAGATTAATGCAATTCAGCAGCGGGATGCTTAGTGTGACTGGATGGGTGATCCTCCCCAGGAAATACACCAGGTAAAAGGAATATGGATTACCAAAGAGTTACCAGTAGTTCCCTACATCCCTCAGCCGTTGTGTGAGATACTGCTGGGGTGGGTACATGGGTCCCAGATTGGAGGACACCCCAGCATGCAAGAAACCATAAACATGGTTCAATCTTTAGGATGGTGGCCAAACTTCAAACAAGATGCCAGTGCATGGGCCCAATAGTGCTTAAATTGTGCTCAGCATCAACCTAATCAACTTACCCTAAGGGGCTAGTTAATTCATCAAGATTTAGATGGGCCATGGGAAATAATTCAAATTGACTATGTGAGGCCCCTACCCACTACTACAAAGAAACAATTTCCTCCTTGTTGTAGTTGATTCCTTTACAAAATGGGTAGAAGCCTTCCCTACTTACAGTGAGAATGCTAAAACAATAGCTAGTTTACTAGTTTATCTGGTGTTCACCCGATGAGGTGTCCCTAAAGTTATAGACAATGACCAAGGTCTAGTATGTATAGCCACCCTCACCAAACAAGTGAAATTTTGGGCATTGAATGGAAATGGCACATCCCATATCATCCTCAGGCTGCAGGACAAGTAGAACACATGAATCAAACCATTAGCTGGAGTTGTGAAAGAGGGTATCCATCACTGGGAAAAATTGGGATGAAATGCTTCCCTTCATCCTAATGCAAATTCGGGCATGCCCTGCTAGCAGCACCCAACTCTCCCCTTTCAAACTAATGATGGGTCAAGAAATGCCATGTTGGGAAAATCTACTCTGCCTTATTCCTGAGGATGTGATTGTTCAAGAAGCTACTGACCAATGGGTGGGAAAACTTGTTGATGTAGTAAATAAAAGCCACCAGGATGCAGCAATCGCGCACCAGCAGGACCCAAAGAATGTAAAATGATGGTATGACCCCAAACACCTGATACAACAGCAGATCGAGGTTGTGAACCAAGTAATGTATCAGACACTGGCATCTCCTGCCTTTCCTAAGGCATGATGGAAAGAACCCTATTCTGTTGTAGCCAAACTGGACCCCAGTTTGGTCCAGTTAGAAGGCCCACAGAAAAACTTTGATAGGCACATTGGTCACAGGTGAAAAAATATAGGCATAAGCCTAATCAGTCTGAAGAAAAGGACAATTATATTTTGCAGGATCTAAAGAACCATTCCCAGGATCCAGTGCACCATGGAAACATCATGCCTGAGCCTTTGGTGGATCATCGGCTAGAACATCCTACCTCCAGTTAAAAGGTATGTTGGGTTTGCTAATTATCCAAAACATTCTCCAATCACCCAGATTATGGTATGGAAAATCTCTCCTACCCTAAAGGCCCAGAATCCACCACAGGTCCCAAACCCATTCTCCCTGCTTCACACCCCCCTCATTACCATTGTGGAGTATCTGGATGTAAGCTGTTAGATTATGGATCCTCAGCAGAACCCACATATCGAGACCCAAAGGGACACTATGTAACCATAGAACAAGTTGCAAACTGGCCCTTGTGAAAGCGGCAGAATGTTACCTGGTGGCAGGGAGGCACATGTAGTGGAAATGGTGGAATAGGATACTACTGGGGGATGATCCAGGGACACCAGGGCAGACCCTATGAAGAGAGGCTATGGGACCTTAACCTTTTCAGCCTTTGCAAGGAAGGCTGAGAGGGGACCTGATGGCCATCTATAAACTCACCAGGGGGGGCCAGTAGGGTTTGGGGGAGACCCTGCTCCCCCTAGCACCCCCTGGGGTAACAAGGAATAATGGCTACAAATTGTTAGGAGTAGGTTTAGACTAGACATCTGAAGGCACTGCTTCACAGTCAGGGCAGCTAGGATCTGGAAGCAACTTCCAAGGGAAGTGGTGATGGCTCCTACACTGGGGGTCTATAAGAGGAGGCTTGATGTCTACCTGGCTGGGGTCTTTTGAGCCCAGTTTTCTCTTCTGCCCAGGGCAGGGAGTTGGACTTAATGATCTACAAGATCCCTTCCAATCCTACTTCTATGAATCTATGGGGATTCATCCCCTATAGTTGAGATGTGCCCTATGAGGATGTAAAAGGTTGTTCTGGAGTCCTACCTCAGGCACCTGAAAACTCCCCTCAACCAAGCTCTGAATCAGGTGATGCCATGAGCCCCAACCTAATAGCAAAGGACATGACAGAGGGGGCAACAGGCCCATTGCACCTCCTCCCCAAAATGAATTCTTGGGGGGATGGTGCATCACGTATCTTTAGCAAACAAAGGCACTATGGGATGGGAGTGACAAATCACCTGGTATGCCAATACAATTGATATGGAATCAGAATGGAAGCCCCCAATGAAACAATGGAATATCAGCTGGACAACTGGAGAAAAATAGGTATTGGTAAATCCAGGATTATGTCAAGTAATGCCTGTTAACTAGTCTGATATCAATGGCTGCCACACAGTATTTGACAGCACCAACCAGCACAAAATGCAATGCAGGTCCCACTGGATTTGCAATAACACCATAATCATTTCCAGCTGTTTTGCATGTTCAGTACTCACCTCAGTATCCTCTATTCCCCATCCCAGCAGATACCCAATCTGGAAGCACCATTTACCCTGGTGGGAGGGCAGCAGGAAGTGAACATTGGTGCTCAATGCATCCACAATAAGTGTGCAAATCATGCTTGTCCCTGATCAATGGCTTTAGAAACATTATTTTTGCAATTGTAACAAAGGAATTCAAGCAGAGGAATAGCTCTTCAAATGGTCCATGTCCAACTTTTTTCAAGCACAGCCAGTAAGGAAGAGGAGAGATGTCACCAGTACATTCTGGTATGGGTTAAACTCCACAGTGGGAGTCTGGAATTCATATAAAGAAGCCGATAATGCTGATTGATTAAATCACTTGGAGAAGGGGATGTTAGGGGCTGTAGAGAATGGAAAGCCAAGTATTAATCAATGCCATTCACTGGACCTCCCACACAGGAGTAAGTATTATTAGGGTAACCATATTTGGATTTTGGGGAACACTAGATTTGCAGCTGAGTAAAGGCTTGTATCTGTGTCTCAGCAAAAGCTGCTGGTCACAAGGCAAAATGATGTAACTTTGCAAATGCTTAAGTAAGCTGTTTCCTAAAAACGGGATAATGTTCTAGATGCATAATTCCTTGTGTAAGGAGAACAAAATACAGCCCACCAGCTATCATCTGGAGATAAAGTAGAAGCAAGACCTTGGAGATGGTGCTGAAATCAGCAAAGAACCAGAAAGAACCACCAAGTGACTGAGAGAAGCCAGGGTCAGAATCTTACGCATGTGCTCTTAGCAGAGAGGCATATAAATGAATGAAATGCATAGGCAATTCCATGCTAATGAAGTAAGCAGTAAACAGAGGTGGAGTTTGAGATGGGAGGAGAAATGGGTGGAACAAAGGAGGAGTGTGTTTAGAATGAATGTTAATGAGTTTGAACCAAGGTGTATAAAATGTAAAAAAGAACTGATGTTTAGTGCAGGTACCCAGTTTGTTGTTTTTTTGGGACCTTTGCCCAAAGCTGTCTCCATTTTTAATAAAGCTGTTGCAAGCAATGTGTACAAGTAGTGTTTGTTTTCTGCTTGCTCTGGTTAATGAGTAACAGGATCCGTGAGTGATTGGATTGTCATCTCCCTAGTCACTGTGCACTACATGGAATCATGGTCTAACAAATATAACCCATGTTTTAAGAGGTTTATTGCCGGTTGCATATATGCAGTTTCAAGACCTAACCTCAGATGAAACATATGACAACCCCCAACAAGCACTCAATGCTCCATTGATTGGTACAGTCAAAGACATCAAGAAATGGCTCTGGCCAGAGGATTTAAATAACAGCAGCCTGTCCATCACTCTAAAGTCAGTCTGGCAGTTTTGGTATTATTGGACATTAACCTGGAAAGGATGTCAAAAGGGCATCTGCTACTTCACAGCCATCAGACCTGGAGGTGGATTCTGGACAAAAAGCAGACTCTTGACTCCGGCAGTGGGATCTACACCAGAGGGATCTAGGTTTCTTGTCTGCAATCCCCTGTATTGGAACCATGGAATATGGATAGAAATAGGAACCATCTGGAGGTAATAGCCTAAACAGCCACCACAATTAAGTTGTACCAAGCTGCTATCCAATAGGGATGTAATTGCTGTTGAAAACAGGGTGTGTTGGGAAGGACACACAAACTTAATTAGCTTAACCACACCCTATGGGTAAACAATACAGAAGGATGTGTTTGGCCTATGGATTCAAAGGGAGTCTCTATTATAATTCAAACCCCCAAAAGTCCCACCACAATAAATTGGCCACCCACAATAGAATTCAATACTGAAGCCAAGCTGACTCCCACTGAAAGCTGGATAGCCATCATTTGGGCACCAGTGTTCAGGTTGGAAACAATTAGAGAAACAATTAAAAGAAATTGAAAAAGAACGGAGATGGGGAGCTCAACCCAGCACTGCTGCAGCTGAGGCTATGTGGATGTACAAATTAGCCATGGATGCTGCAGAACCTTGTGTAATGGGAGATCTGTGATTGCAAATAATCCACCCTGAGTCCGTGCTAGTGTTTGCATGGTAATTGGCATTTTTGCTTTGTTTGATCTTATTGTTGTTGGTACCTGTGTGTGTATATACTGTGTTTGTAATAGAAGCAAATCAATTCAGCTGCATGTTCATGCCAATGTAAAAGCAGAAAATATCCCTATGGTACTATTGTCCTGGTTCTTGCCTCAGTTCCAGACTGAAAAGCAAGTAGCCTGAGCACTCTCTTACTCATTACCAACAATTGGCAAAAGGTAAGTCCTCTGTCTGAGTAACCCAAAAGCAGCATATACCTTGCCAGGCATAAGGGTTGTATTGTGCAGAAAGAGTGATGGCTTCTGGACAATTGGCTCTGTTTCTCTTTTTCTGCCTATACTAATTCTGTGAGGGAGTGTTAGGGTGACTGTATTTGAATCTTGGGGAGCACTGGATTTGCAGCTGAGTAGAAATCTGCTAACCCCAAGGCAGAATGATACATTAAAAATAACATTGCAAGATGCTTAGGCAAGCATTTTTCCTAACAATGTAGTAGTGTTGTAAGATATATAGCTCATTGTGTAAGGAGAACAGGATGCAGACCACTGTCTTTTGTTAAAGATAAAGCAGAAGCAAGACCTTCGAGAGGGTAAAGAAATCAGCAAAAAAATGCAAATGACTGAAAGAAGCCCAGGTCATGGTTTTAGGCATGTGCTCATAACAAAAACACATGTAAATAAATGAAATCCATAAATAATTTCACGCTAATGAAACAAACAGTAAATAAGCAGAGCTTGAGAGAGCTGGGAATATGTCCACCTATGATTGGTGGATGGCAAAAGGGGGTGACACCTTCTGTAGGAAAGACCACATGGGGAAGAGGGGTGGGGGTGTTGCTTTCTACATCAAAGATAAGCTCATCTCCCTGCAGTTTGAGTTTCCAAACCAGGAAGAGTGCCTTGAGACCCTCTAGGTCAAGATACAAGGAGAAAATGGGGAGGGCGACATACCTGTACATGTCTACTATAGACCTCTCCACCAACATGAAGAACTATATTTCATAAATTCATAAATTTCATACACATTCAGGCTAGAAGGGACCCCGGAGGATCATCAAATCCAGCCCCCTACCCCATGGGAAGAAAGTCAGCAGGAATTATAGGATCTCAGCAAGATAAGCATCCAAACATGTCTTGAACATGTTCAAAGTAGGTGCTTGAATCACCTCTGGTGGCAGGCTATTCCAAACCTTGGGGGCTCAGACAGTAAATAAGTTCTTCCTTATGTCCAGCCTAATTGGTCGTGGTGAAGTTTGTGACCATTCAATCTTGTCATCCCATGTCAGTCAGGGGGGCACAGAAGGGAATTGGTGAGGCTTTACTCACCAAGGCGCCCCTGGGGGTTACAAGAAATAATGGCCATAAGCTAGCAGAGAGCAGATTTAGACTGGACATTAGGAGGAACTTCTTCACAGTTAGAGTGGCCAAAGTCTGGAATGGGCTCCCAAGGGAGGTGGTGGGGGTCTTCAAGAGGAGGTTAGATAAGTGTCTAGCTGGGGTTGTCTAAACCCAGCACTTTTTCCTGCCTATGCAGGGGGTCAGACTCAATGATTTATTGAGGTTCCTTCTGACCCTAACATCTATGAATCTATGAATTCCTTGGGTCGGTCTGGTGAACAGATGTTCCCCCAGATCCTGATGAGCACCCCTGATAAAGTGAGAACACAGGGAGGGTGACTTACATGTAGGAGTCTTCTATTGACCCTACCACCAAAAGGAAGACCTGGATTGGGAATTCAATAGGGAACTGGTTGAAGCCACAGGCTCTCGATGCTTGAGCATTATGGGGGACTTCAACTTCTCTGACATCTCTTAAGATGTGTGCATGGCCAAATCTGACAGGTCAAATAGCTTTCTCACATGCATCAATGGCCTCCACATAAGCCAGGAAGTCTATGGGCAGACTAAGGAAGAGGCATCGCTGGATCTGGTCCTAGCCAAAGGGGAGGACCTGAAGAGCAATCTGCAGATAAAAGGGAAGCTTGGTGACAGGACCTATGACTTGGTCACCTTCTTAGTTCACCAAAGAGCAGGCAATCCCCTCAGTAAAACAGAAGTCCTTAATTTTGGGAAGGCTGACTTCTGCAAACTGAGAGAACTGGTCAGTCAGGCAATCAGAGGTCATAACCTCCACCCCACCCCCACAAAAAAAAGAAAAAAGGAAAGGAGTACAAGAGGAACAGTCATCGCTCAAAAACAATCCTTGAAGCTCAGGGCAAATCCATCCCTTCTCTCAAGAAATGCAATCAACAAGCAAGGAAGCCTCTATGGCTTATTACAGGGCTCTTGGACTTCATTAATCTCAAGAGAATAGCCTACACCAGATGGAAAACAGGAAGTATTACCAAAGAAGATTACTCTGCACTCGCTCACACCTGCAGAGAGTGGTTGACAAAAGCTAAGGCACAAATTGAACTTAAGCTAGCTACATTGTGGAAGTTGCAGGCTTCTCCACCCTTGGAGGAGGTTGGTCAGACTGCCTCTGGGCTTGAGGCTGCAGAGGCATGCATCGCCTTGGGGCTTTGGCTGCAATCTGCCCACATAGTGCAGGCTGCAGGAAGTTCTGTGTGGGTATTTTCCCCTTAAGGAGGTTCCTGCCCTGCCATTGCTTCACATCATGGAGGGGAAAACCATAAAGAAACCCAAAAATGCACAGTGGGTCTGGTGAATCTAATAGGGGCAGGCTGGGATTGTGGGGAAAATATGGGGAAAGGGGAAGTAGGCTGAATCTCACTGAGTTATATCTCGCAGGAGGAAAGTCAGGAGGGCTATGCTTGGGGAATGTGGTGGGGCGGAAGGAGGAACACACATACATATGCACACACATGGGCTGGGGAGACTCAAGCTGGCTACTCAGTCACACAATAAACAGCAGGGCAGTAGGAATGAACCACAGGACTTACCACAAGGGTAAAATACACAAGGAAGGCTGCTGCAGAGATATAAAAGATGGCTGGAGTGGTAGAGGGACTTTGTTTGTTGAAGATCTTTCCAGGAGCCCCTCAGACCTCCAGCCAGGTGCTCAGCAGCAGAGCAGTAGGAAGGAAGACAAACAGGATCAGATGCAGTGAGGTAGATGTGGGGGAGGGCAGAAGCAGTCAGTCAATTAGGAAGCAATCCAGTACAAGTGTGGTGTCAGGTGGTTCAATGTGGTGCAACAGGGGATTCCCTCTCTCCTGAGAGGATGCAGCAGCAGAAACAATGAAACAGCAGCAGTGATAGTGGGAGCCATCCAGTTAAGCCACTCAGGGTGTGCTTTTCCTGGAAGTAGAGGTCAAGGTGGGGGTGGCCTGCCAAGGCATCTGGGGCAGGCAAGGCACCTTTGGGCTCTAGCAGTGATAGTGAGGGAGGAATGGCCTACAGGCAGCTCAGGCTCCCTCCCTAGGCTGTCCCCCAACCATGACTTGATGGCAGGCTGATGGAGGCTGATCAGGCTTGATGGTAGCACCCTGAAACAGGGGTGTAGAAGCTGAGGTGCAGTGCTTGGGTGCGGTGCAGGGGTGCACTGCTGTGTAGTTGGCCCCTCCCTGAGGGGGGGCAGTAGTGTGCAGCAGAAGATCTCCCATGGGGGGGGGAAGCAGCAGCAGCCCAAGGAAGGAAGAGGTGCAGCCAACTCACTCCCAAAAGCTCTGAGACCCAGCTAGCAGCTAGAAGTAGCTTGAGATAGTGTTACGTCTCAGCTCTGTGTTCCTGAGCAATCCTAGCACAGGACACAGCCTGTCTGACTCACAAAGGACTCACCCCCTCCTTTCATCCTCTACATAAATGAACCTGATTTAGATGCAGTGAGAGACACACCTAAGACCCTCCAGATAAGGGTGACAAGAGGGAAACAACTGCCCTAGGTCTCATTTGCATTCCAGACAGAACCAGATGACCATTCATTTACATGAGATATGGAGAACAGAAAGCCTGAAGCAGAGACTGCAATGAATTCTGAGACCAGAGAAGCAGGGGAGCACTGCATGTTGGGGAATCTGTGCTTGAAATGCTAATCAACCCATGTTCACACACACCCAGCTCAGCATTTATCAGACCAGTTCTAATCTGGATTTAAAAGAACTCCCCCCCATCCCCCACCCCCCAGACACACGCACACCTCTAAGTATAATAGGCATCTTGGGCCGTACATTCCCCGGTCCCAAAATGGGAGGCCTCTTTAAACTTGATTGACTAAAACTCGGTTGCAAGGTTAGGGAATGCTGAGGCAAGAGACCGAGTCAAAGGGGGTATGGGCAACATTTGAACAATGGTTAAGGGTTCATCACAGCATCCAGCCCATTGGCGCCCTAATCACAGGTGTTGCCATACTTTTCCTGAGACAACTGGTGGAAGTCCTCTCCACAAAAGGTTATGAGCACCCCAATAATTGTCTTAAGTTTGTTAAAAGAATATAATAAGATCTGGAAAAGTCATGCTAAGCTGAGGCTTGTTCACAACAGGCAAAAATCCAAAATCCTACTTATTGTTTCTGAAGAAACCATGAAATATTCTATCAGTATATCTGCTATCCATAGGAATTTCAAGCTGGCTCCCAAGTATCTGTTTACTCCCTAACCTTATGTGTTTCCTGATTATCAATCAATTTCTTGAGATGTTCCAAACCAGATAACCCCTTGTCAAGAAAAAAGACAATGATTTACACTATTGAGAATGCTTCAAAGCAGCTAAGGGTATAAAAATCTGTAAAAAGCAGCAGTGTGGGTGCTTCAAGAAGAAAAATCATGTGCTGACACCATCCCCTGTTGTTCCTGGGATGCTGGAAAAAAAGATCGCCTCCCTTCAAGGATTGTGCTATGGACTGTGCCTGTCAGCTTTGCAGCCCAAGTACCTTGGACTCATTTGATCCCAGCACTCTCTCTCTCTTTTCACCTTAGGCATAAATTTCTGAACCTGAACTTTATTAGTTAAGCTTGTGCTAAGTTTCCCCAAATTCTTAGTGAAACTAGGGTAGTATTGTAATTGTTTGTGCATGTTTTTTTTTTCTTTTGCATGTTTATTACTTCTAGCACCATTTTATATTTCATATGCTTAACAATAAATAACTTTTATAGTCAAACTCGTAGTAACTGGGTATATATTCATCTCTGCTTCTCTTTCATCCCGTACTCTGCAGCAATACTTCTTTTACCTAAGCTAAAGATCCCTGTGAAGCCCAGAAATACTGTGGGGTCTGCTCATCAGGAGGTCAAAAATTGGGATGTGCTGAGTTTAAAAAACACAAGAGGATCAGCTTGTACAGACTGATTGACCCAGTTTGACTCAGACGTGCCCTTATGAACTGAATGCTGGCCCATGAGGGTATCAGCTGGACACACAGCCAGATTCAGAGGTATTCTGTTTGTCTGTGTGTTTGTGTCTGACTGCAGTTTATCATTTCTCTGATGAACTGATTCTTGGCATATGAGGGTGTCAGCCTGTCCATGATGATCAAACTGGCTGCTTCAGGCGTGTCACATTAATTTGTGTGTGCTTGTGTGTATGACTGATTTGGTGACTGGAGGCACCCAGCCCCACTGAATCTGAGTACTGCAAAATAGCTCCATTGGGGGTGAGAACTTGCAGAAGGGAGAGATATAGCTCTATATAGAAACACAAGTAACACAAGCAGCACATTGACAGAATTACCAAGACCCTAGAAACCTACCCCTAATAAATGAGCACACCCCAAAGTAATGGGCAAATCTGGTAACAGTAAGAAAGGGCCCAGAAGCTTCTGGGACCAGGCTTGCAGCCACAGCAGCAGCAACAGCCGAAGACAGGTGGGGGCATGGCCAACATCTTCCCACAGGCTCCTCCCCCAGAAGGTCCTTAGGGTAAGTAACCCTGACCTGCTGGCCTGAGCAGCTTTTTATACTGCTGAGGCAAGCACAGGTGGAGATCCAGGAGGAGACAGGCAGGGTTATTTTGCCCCACTTGGAATAATTTGCTCCACAAGAAAATGCATGTCTGGGCATGTACACTTAGGCAAAAAGCCACAGCTCAAATTTGCACCAGTTCTATTTAAGCTGCTGCAAGAGCATGTGATTGCATGTGTGGACACACCCATAGAGTGAATCATGAAACCCTCACTTTGTGGGTTTGGCATTTGAGGTTTCAAATATTCATGAATGCTGAAGCCACATTTTAAATACAATTTATACACTTACAGGATCTCCTTGGGAGCTCTATTCTTGCTGCCACCAGGCTCCCACCACTAGGCTCCTGCCACACTCCTGTCATTGCCACCAGAGCTGTGCACCCCTCCCCCAGTTGCCAGGGGAACTGTGTGCCTTATTTGCAGATTTTACCATTTGCGGGGTATATGAGAATATATCCCTCATGAATAGCAAGGGTCAACTGTACTTATTTAATGTAAGGCAAACTTCTTTAAGGCAAATGATAAAAATATCTTTAATTTTTGATCTGTATGAGCAGATTTTTACGCTGCATCAATATTTTTCTTGGATTCTAGTAAATAACCTGCCAAAGATCTGGGCCCTGTTTGTTTTGCAGCAAGCTGGATCTTACTTCTCTGACCAAGTTCGTTTTTCCATGTGGGCCAGACTGGGAACTCTAAAACAATCAGATGTCTATTTAAGCCAATAAAAATCCAAGTACATGATACAGTCAGTGGGGTTTTTACTATGCAGGATATTTAAGTATTACATTTATGTCTTACAGCCCCAAGTTTTCTTACAGGGTGATGCAGATGTTCATGTAAGGAATGTGTTCCTGCATTATGCAAGTCAGGTAGGGAACTGATGAGTTTGTAAGCAAAATAAGAGATATATAGGGATTTTGGAATGAAGGGAAGTATAGGGGTATATCTGGGGCTGTGTTACTCAAATTGCTGAAGAGTTGATCATCACAATTAAGGACTATTAGAATATCTCTCTGAGACAAAGTGAGATGATGAAAATTATTCACTGTTTACCAGACAAAAAAAACCCAGCATGAAACAGGACAGCAGCAACATTTTTTTTCCACATAAATTACCTGTTCAAAATAATGCAGGTAAAAAAAAACAACATACATTTCTAAAAGAGGTGCTGCTTTGTGGCACTAAAATGTCTTACAATCTAAGGGCTCCTATACACGTGCAGGGAGCTGGCTCTGATGTGCTGGAAATTCAGTGTGTTGGACCAGATATGATTAATTGAGCATCCCTACACCAAAAAATGGCAGTGGGGCACTTTGAACTAAAGCTGATTTGATGAGTTTTAGTTCAAAGATCCCACTACCATTTTTCAGGCTGGGGGGGATGCTGATACACGTGATGCTCGGACATTTTTAATTAAAAGTGCTCACTAATTAAAGCAACCCCTCCCCACCCCGGCTCCTGGAACACATATAAAAAAGCCCTAAGACTATGATGAGAGCAGAGGGTAGATATAACAAATAGGTGTCATGATGGGAGGGATCACAAAGTAGTAATCACCAGATAAAAGCCTTATAGCTACAGCATGTTTGGAATTTTTCAATCACCATTTTCCCTCTGATTCATGAAATTGGGGGAAAAAAAAAAAGGTCATGAAATTTATTTGGTTTAAATAAAATCCCTAGACTTGAAAAAATCATAGGAGGTTTTAAGACAGGTTAGACAAACACCTTTCCACGATGGTCTAAATGGTCTAAACCTTAGCTCAGTGAAAAGAAATGGACCAGTTCCTTCAAGTTCCTTTCAGCCCTTCATGTGCAGGACTCCATGAGGATTTTATTTTACTGGAAAGGAGAGGAGAGAAGGACAGGGATTTGGACATTTAAAAAAAAAATTCCGACTAGGTTTGTTATTCCCCCCCTCAGGTTTAAGGGACAGTAATGCATTGGGATTCCAGGGGCTACCATGATGTCCCCTAATGACTCCATGACTGTGCCCTGCTCCACCCCTAGAGCACATTTCCTTCTCACCTGCTATGTCTTGATGGAAATATAATAATAATAATAATAATAATAAAAGGGAGACTGCCTACAGGCCTTCGTGTGGCCCCAGTCCAACTGGACTCCCACTGGGGTTCCTCAGTACCATACCAGTCTCTACTGTGCCCAGACCCCTTGTTGGGCCTCTGTGGTCCCAGGCCCCCTGCCAGGCCTCTCTATGACTGTGTTACTGGAGGGCACCTAAAGCTTTGGAGGCTACAAACATGGCTCCAATCCTTCCCTACACCATGCCCCAAACCTCATGGATGTTACTATAATGATGTTTGGCCCTTTTGGGCAACGGGCCCCTGGTCCATCTGCTGGACCCCCAGACCTCTATAAGGCCATGCACCTCTCAGTCACTGGGATCATCGTGAGCTCCACATGACTCACTTTTCCTGCAGGCATAAAAAAAGCCAGTCTAACATCCCTGAGTGGAAGCTCTTAACCCTGTGACTGGCAGTGTTACCTCTCATATCTGTGTTCTTGGGGAATCATGGCACAGTATACAGCCTGTCTGACTCACAAAGGACTCACCCCCTCCCCACCTCTGCCAGAACAAGAACTAATTAGAGGAAGGACTTACAAAAGACAATGAAGATGCAGTGGGAGACGCACCTAAAGCCCTCCAGAGAAGGGTGATCAGTGTGAAGCAGCTCCCCGGTCTCATTTGCATCCAAGACAGAACTGGATGACAACTCACTTAAATGGAAGGTGGAACAGGAATGCAGCTTCATTAGCATTCAAGATGGAGAACAGAAATTCCAAAGCAAGGATTGCACTGAATTCTGGGACCAGAGAGGCAGGGGAGCACTGCATGATGTGGGATCCTTGCTCCAACCCATGTATACACACATCTAGCTCAGCAGTTATCGGATCAATTCTAGTAATGACTCCTTTATTGGTACCCAAAACACTGAATCTGCCTGTCTGTATTGTGAGCTCCCTCAGAGTAATGCCAGCCATAGTCAGGAGTGATCAGTTCCTATTATGAGCACATGAGCCATTATTTAACCGTAAAGAAACCTAGTGTTCTCCCTTGATCCATTGTTAGTTTTCTCCAAAAAAAACCCTACCAAAAAATCACTTGTACACTTGCCAAACCATGTAATTCACAATGCAATGATGCCAACCCCCCTCCCTCCCCAGGTAAATAGCAGGCAATACATCCTGTTTTTTTTTATTGATTATTCCATCTCTGGCCAAGTTGCACTATCCTCAGTGACTAAACTATGTTACCAGCAGATACTTATTCATTAAATTGTCCCAGTGCTGCTTCTAATAAATAAATGTCCTCCTACCAAAGTATTTGGCCATTCAGTTAAAAGACCCATGATCTGAGTTAGTGTTGAGAATAATCTCAAGCCATTTTCCTAATGGCTTTGAGCCATCCTCCTGAGACAGGATACAAGGCGAGACTGGAAGATTGTTTTGTGAATTATGCCCATCTGCAGCGATAATGGGGAGATAGCTGTACCAGGCAAGGGGCCTCGGAGACAAACAGCGAAGTACACTGAGAAATAGGTGAAAGGGCTCAATTAGGGGCTCATTATAATACTAAAAACCACACCCCTAGGTGGAGAGAAAGTGTGCTAATGAAACATACATGTATGGAAATGAAGTACACAGTAAAAGGACATGCTCAGTAGAGACCTTTTTGCATCATTTACCTGTAACCAATCACTGACTATTATGCTTGTAGATTTTAGTATAAAGGATGCTTAGAAATAGTGTTTAGTGTGCTTGCTACCTTGCACCTTTATTGCTTGCAATAATTTTTTTTTT
>JAGPOW010002742.1:57076160-57104770 GCA_030014935.1 Caiman crocodilus | reverse complement strand
AGTTTGAAAGAAAAGAATTTTTATTGCAAGCAATAAAGGTGCAAGGTAGCAAGCACACTAAACACTATTTCTAAGCATCCTTTATACTAAAATCTACAAACATACTATTCAGTGATTGGTTACAGGTAAATGATGCAAAAAGTTCTCTACTGAGCATGTCCCTTTACCATGTACTTCATTTCCATACCTGTTTGTTTCATTAGCATACTTTCTCTCCGCCTAGGGGTGTGTTTTTTAGTATTATAATGAGCCCCTAATGAGCCCTTTCACCTATTTCCCAGTGTATTTCACTGTTTGTCTTCGAGGCCCCTGGTCTGGTACAGCTGTCTCCTCCTTATCACTGCAGCTGGGCATAATTCACAAAACAGTCTCCTAGTCTCGTCTTTTATCCTGTCTCGGGAGGATGGCTCGAGGCCATTCTCAACAGTGTGGCAGTTGTTCAGTGTGGGCAAGTCAACACTGGGGGGGGGCATCCTGGAGATGTGTGACACCCTCCAAGACATTGTGGAAGACACTGTCCTCTTTGTCCCTGACCCCCAGGTAGTGGTGGCAGTGTTCTATGCACTGGGGTTTACCAAGTGTATCAGGACCCTGGACAAGACCTATATACCAGTCATTTGTCCACCACATGGACATCACCCCTATTATAGCCGGAGAGGTTTCCATACTGTGGACATTCATACTGGGGGACATTCATGCATCTGAGTGCTGCCTGGGTGGGCAATGTGCACAAAGCCAATGTCTTCAGGCACTCTCACTTGGTGGAGAGTGGATGCTTTGTGCCAGGGGTGGTGGACCTGTAGTCAAGAACCATTGTTGTTCCAACCCTGGTCATCTGGGACCCTGCCTACTGGGAGCTGTGTGGCTGAGGCTATGCCTTACAGTAGCTAAAGGCACAGGGCAGGCTGCTGCGGGTATGCAGCAGACAGCTCTGGGGTACTGATATGTTAGCCAGGAGCTGCAGCAGCCTGAAGCAACTGCTATGTACCCACCTGCCTGATAGTAGCATTGTGCTGGCAGCTGCAATGTTGAGCAGGGTCACACAGGAACACAGGCTCCAGACAGGCAGGCACAGCTGAGCTGTGGCCTGTCCACGGGGGGTACACAGGGCCTGCAGAGCCCTCAGGCTGCCTGTGATATGTGTCCCAGGACACAAAATGCCTGCAGCTTTTTATAGCTGGCAGACAGGGGCTGTCACTCAGTCTCCAGCCCAGTACTGCAGCAGGAGAAGCTCCCAGCCACTAGGCCTGGGGCTGGCCTGAGGCCAGCCCCCAAGTGGCTGGACAGGCCAGGCAGCAGATTTGCTGCTGGATCACATCTACATGTGTGCTACTGCACAGTTACTAATTGCTCTTAAATTTACTACCTGCAAATTTGCTACCTTTAGCAAATTTAAGCACGATTAATGTTTTTTACTGTGCAGTAAACACATGCATGTGTAGACATGCGCACTTTACTGTGCAGTAAATTAGGTAACTGTGCAATAACGTGTCTCATGTAGATGTGCCCACAGTGTTCTGTATGTGACAGGGGGCATTTATTATACCTAGATGCAACTACAATCAGAGTGTACAAGCTTTAATAATTTTGCAATATGTTTTAACAGAGCAATTACAATTATTCTTTCAAGCTGTTGGTAAAGTACTTCCTATTTACAGACAGCACTGCTTGTGTGAAGAACTGTTGCCTGTTACAATATTGTATTTAGTAGCTCATTAAACTCTAAATTTTAAAAATGTGAGCATCTAAAAGTCAAAATTGAGCCCATTGAAATATTCTGAAGATAGCCAGTCATTTTTTATCTCAGGAAGCTCTCCATTATGATGTGAAGCTCAGAGCAAAGGGTGATCTGTTTTTCACTGACAAACTGTGAAATCAGGTCTTTTGCAGGTGTCTGAATAACCAGAGAAACGATTCAAGATTCTTCTATCTACTATGAATTTTGTCAAGTGTCCCCAAGAAGGTTTTAGAAAATCAATCTCAGTCTATGGATCTGAAGCTTTTGCACCTTCTGAGCCAGCAATTAAATGGCAGGTAGTGCTGTTAGTGCATAATGTTGATATTGCATAGTCCATTCCATTATTTGGTATTCTTCCTTCCATGTTTGAAGGCAATTGGGTAAGTCTTGAAATTCTGTTTTTGATGAGGGGTTGTGAGGATCCAGCTCATGAACTGTATTTAGTTACATAACTCTTATTACTGAACTCACAATTGTTATTTTTTCCTTAGAACAGACCTGTGACACAAGGAAGTATTATTCCCCCTGTATTTCTCAGGAACAAAGGTACAGGGTACATTTAGTGACCTACCCAAAGTCACATAAGAAATCTGTGGCTGAGTTGAGCTAAAGGCAAGGTAGATGTTCACCCATCATTCTTAACCATCATATCTATGAGAAACCCAACTTCTATAACACTAACATCTAAACTGCAGTTTTTTTTCTTTATTCCTCCTTAGCAGAATGAGAATTTGATGAACTGAAAGGAAAGACAAGTATAATAACCGTGAATCTGTTTGAAAGATGACATTGTTGTGAACTCATTGTAGACAGCAGATGCCCTGGAGCTATAGATTGTTCAGTTTTATTTACTCTAGTATTTTTCAGTGCAAGAAAAAAATATTGCAACTGACTTCTGTGTTCCGATCCATAACAGTGAGAATGACAGCAGCCAAGCTATGACAAACTACCCCTTGTATAAAGACATTTCTGCAATGAGAATCTTTTCATTATAGTCTTGACTCTACTGATATCTTTCTTAAATTCTCTCACTGTTAAACTACTACTGGTGCAAGAGCAATGGTGTGAGTATTCATGAGGAATAGTCACTTCTGCCAGTTAATACCAGTTAATTGGCAAATGGACTAGTATCTTGTATTGCACTGTTGTTATTACCAGTGGAACCTATATCAAAGTGACAACTGGAGCAACAGCGTAACTCCAAATGAAGATGAAAAGTGTTGTATTGGCTCACTGCACAAGAATATTTTGGTGATGGTAACACTTTCATTGATGAAACAAATATTGCAAAGTTTGTGAATGTGTTACTACTACTTCTGCTGCAGAAAAGCAGCTACTTAGCAGTTTTAAATGTGCATTCTGTAAGTGTAAGTACACCTAGATACATTCTGTAGAAAAACAGCAAAAACTCCTGCCACAGCCATTTAGATGCAGCAGCAGAAACATTTTAGAGTGCGTCTGACTTACCCTTTTGCAAGCATTGCAGAGACAGGCCAATGGATGACACTAACAAATTAACAGCATCACTGGTTGGCTATCTCATGTTCATTTGTCTTGGTGTTGATCTATTTTATACGAAATAGATGATAAGCAGCCCTGTTAAAGCTCCTACTTTGTAAACCAGAAGCTTGTTATATGACCAGTGCAGAATCTCCTGTCCCTTGTCTTTGTACATTGTACTCCCAAAGTACATGATGGTGTGACAGGCTCAGATGATCTACCCAGTGTCTGATGTCACCTAGTGGTCTGACCCACCTGCCCATGCTCCCTGACCTCCTATCTCTCGCTTGCTGCAACTTTACCATAAAGTCTTATAACTGGGGATGGCACCTCCAGAGGCTGGGGTAACCTCTTTCTAGGTGCTTTCCTCTGTGTACAGTCCTTTACAGTCCCCTTTAAGACAGCCTAATTGTGCCTTAGGGCTATAATCATGGTCTCCATCCTCCCTTCTAGCCATGCCTATGCTTCACAGATATGAATCAATATTTGGAGGGGAGTCCCTGGCCCTGATTCTGTGCTAGGCTCCTTAAGCCTCAAATCTTTGTTGTGGCTTCTGCCTTCCTGGCACGCCTGTGGTCTCCCTACTGCCATATAGGCACAACTCAGTGCTCCAGTTTTAAACTTAAGCATAACTTAAATATAAGCAAATTGCTTCCCACTAAAGTTCTCTGCCACTCTGGGTCAATATCCCATCACAAACTATACTTACCACTTAGCTGTCTCAGTATTGCTCTTCTAGGTACCTTGAGTGTCTATGGGCCTATTTCTGGCAGCCAGGTTCCCCATGAGCAACCCTTCTTACAGCATGCAGGGCCAGACAGCCATGTTTGGCACAGGCACTCTGCTTATGTACCTCAAAGTGTCCCTTTCTGTCATGTGGCTTCCCAGCCAGACACAGTAGTTTTCCCTTTACTTAAGGACCTGTCTGTGTTCCCCTGTTGCAGCCCCAGCACAGTGTTTAGTGACTGTGCTGTGCCCACTGGGTCCTGCCAGCCCTGGGATTGCTCCTGCCACCCATCTGGGTGCCATGGACCTAGCCTGGCTGGGTGGCAAAGGGGTCCTAAGGGTGGCAGGACTAGGCTGGGTCCTGCATGTGGATGCTGTGTGCCACACTGGGTCCTGCTGCCATGGCTTAGAGTGTCCAACTCCCACTGGGACCCTGGATCAGGGGGATGTGGCCCTTCAGGGTGCCTGGGACCCTGGGCAGGAGGGCTGTGGCCCTCCAGGGGGATCTGCGGCCCTAGGCAGGGTGGGGATGTGGCTCTCTGGGGTGTCTGGGACCCTGGGCAAGGGGGCAGGAGACCTGTGGGGAATAGGGGCTGTGACTCTCCAGGGGGGAGCTGGGGCCCTGTGGGGGAGGCATTCCATGTGCTGGGGGTCAGGAGACCCACTCCTCCTGAGCAGCCCCCGTACAAAGTCCACCACACCCACGGTCCCACCAGCAATCACCCCACACACCAACCCACATCTATTCACACACACCTACCCACTTTTCCCAACACACCTTCCCACCCCATTCCTGCAAACACCACATCCCCTCATCACTCACCCATCACGTGCAAAGAAAACTAAAATACACATCAACATGTATAGATATTTAGAATTAATTTTATCTGGATGATAGAGACACTGGTAGGCTTCCACTGTGCTTTAACATTGTAAATATACCAATAAAGCATTGTCCAACTGATTGCTGTCTCTCTCTCCATGCCCCCCAGGTGTGTGGATGTGTGTCCATGTGTTGAGTGGTCTTTTGTTTTAATTGTGGATGGATTTGGGGGTATTTTTAAGAATGGATTTGGCATGCTGCTGCAGCAGTCCAACTGGCACAAGGGGTAGTGTCTCTAGGTACCAAGTGGCAGGGCCCCAGAAGCTCCTGTTGATTTGTATCTGTCAAGTATCGTGGGCTCTAAGGTCCACCTAGCTAACTAATAGCCCCTACTGTGTGGGGCCAATAAGTGAAAGATACAACAGAATTCTTGGAACAAAAAAGGCAAAAAATAGTAGTGCCATTTGGATCAAAGGGTCAAAATGTGAAAATAAGTGCACCCAAGGGGGCCACTGAGCAGAGTCCCCCTGGCCACACCCACTGGTCCTCAAAGACATCCAAGGAGCCAGTGAGTGCCACCCACTGGTGTTCTGTCCAGAGACATGCATGGACAAGCGAGTGGGAAGTGGCTTCACAGTCTCCGGGCACCTTCCCAGCCAGACCCCCCTTCCTGCTCAAATACAGGTCCCACTTGGCCAGGGCCAGGAGGAGATTAACCAGGAGGTCCTGGGACTTGCTGGGGCAGTGGATGGGGTGACCAAAAACAAAATGATGGGGAGTAATATTCAACCAGAATCTCAAGAGGAGGCTCTGGAGATGGAGGGGCTGCAGCCTGGTGCACTTGAGGGTCATGTGCACCATGGTCTTCCTCTGCCCACAGAAGGGGCAGGAGATTAGGATGTTTATGAAGCTTGCCACATACATGCCTGTGGCGACAGCTTCATGGAGAAGCCACCAACTTAGGTCCCCAGTGGTTCGTGGGATGGAGGTGGAGTACAGATTCAGCCACAGAGGTGCCCCAGCAATACCTTCACTGAGCAGGTCCTGCCACTTGGTGTCTGGGGTAGGAATTGAGGGCAGCATGATGTACAGTGTGGTGCATGAACATGTAGAGGTGATAGTGGTGGCCAGTGGAAAAGCAGAATGATGTGATGTGGTGTCCTCCAGCTGGATCAGGTGGTGGAGCGGGGAGCACCATGAACCTAGGTGAGGCACCGGCCCCACAACACGAGGGGGTGGGGGCTGCTACCATGCAGGATCTGTTCAATAAAGGCAATGGTGTCAGGATGTAGGACAGATTTTAGCTCCTGGACCAGAAGGCAGGTTGCATGTGTCATGGGTAGACCCATGCACCAGGCCAGTGCTGAGGGGTCCAGCTACTCCTGCCTATCATAGTCCAGGAGGTCTCCAATACAGGTGACACCAAGCAGGATCAACCTCTGTTGCAGCTGGGGTGCCTCTGCCGTTGGCACCTCCTGGTGGAGGTTCCAGAGAAGGGGCTTGATGAACAGCTTGGCACCCTGGGCAACTGTTGCAGGGGACCTGGAGGTGGAGATCAGGCGCAAGACCTGGAGGAGGTCCTGGTTGAAATCTGGCAGCCCTCGCAGGTCCTGCGGGGAGAAGCCCCACAGGCTGAGGAGCTGCCAGTCATATTGGAGTACCCGGAACTGGTGGAGGAAAGTGTGCCCCAGTTGGCCCCATGCCACATGGCTGCCGACACCATATAGCAGGTGCTTCAGGGCATGAAGGCAGAATGCCAAGATCTGGTGGCACAGACAAATCAGGCCCTGGCTGCCCACCCACAAGGGAAGACTCAGGACCTCTCCAGTGACCCAGTGTCATCCCAGCCAAAAAAATTCCAGTGCCCATCTCTGGAGTCCCATTAGGACCTCAGGAAGCATAGGCAGAGTGTATTAACAGTGCCAGAGCACGTACAGGATCAGCTGGCTCAGCACAAGCACTCTCCCACATGGGGACAGACATCGCAGGAGCCCTGCCCATGTCTGGAATCGCTCCACCACCCTTGCCTCCAGCTGGTACCAGTTCTTTGGTGGCAAGGGGTCTGTGGGGGATAGGTAGACCCCCAAGTAAAGCAGAAAGCCCATGCTCCAGTGGATCCTGTGGAGTGTGGGTGGGACTGAGCCCATCTGCCACCTGTCACCCACCGCCAGGCCAAAGCTCTTGACCCAAATGACCTGGGCACAGGAGGCCACCAAGTACAATGTCTCGCAGGCCTCCACCGGTGTCAGGTCACCTGAGTCCTGCACCATGAGAAGTACATTGTCAGCATACAATGACAGGACCATCTGCACTGCCAGCTCCCAGAGCATCAATTCCACCACCTGCTTCCGCAGGAGAATGAGGAAAGGCTCCAGAGACAAAGTGTACAGCTGGCCTGACAGAAGCCAGCCTTGACACACCCCTCTCCTGAATGGGATGGGCTCCGTTAGGGTCCAGTTGAACTTGACCAAACAGTCTGCAGAGGTGTACAGCATCTGGAGAGCCTGCATGAAGCGGGGCCCAAAGCCAAAGGCTTGCAACGTGCCTGTAAGGTACCCGTGATCCACTCTGCCAAATGCCTTCTCCTGGTCCCAGGACTGGAGGGCAAAAGACAGGTCCTCCCTTTGTGCTAGCTCCAGGAGGTCAAGAACAAGGTACAGGTTGTCAAAGATGGAACATCTGGGTAATGGGTAAGTCTGGTCAGGATGGATCATGTCCATCAGCATGGACCACAGGTGCAGGGAGATGGCCTTTGCTACCACCTTGTAGTCCATGCAGAGGAGGGACACGGGACACCAATTCATTAGGTCTTGGGTATCTCTGTTCTTCAGGAAGAAGGTCAGCATGGCCCTCTGACATGACAGGGGGAGCTCCCCACTTCCCTCAGATTCAGCCAAGACTGCAGCAAGGTCCAGGCTCAAGATATCACAGAAAGCCCAGTAGAATTCCAAAATCATCACGTTGATGCTGAGAGCTTTGTTGCCAGGCATCAGGTGGAAGGTGGCCAAAAACTCAGCCAGAGTGAGAGGAGTTTTCAGCCAGTCCTGGTCACCCATACTGACCTGCAGGAGTCCCTCCCAGAGGGTCTGACAGGCCTTGGCATCGGTTGGATCCAGGGAGAAGAGCTTTTCATAGAAGGCCCATGCGCTCTGGCGTATGTCGCCTGGGTCTGTGAGGGGAGTGCTGTCACTCTCCACAAGGCAGGTGATGTGATGTACTTCTTGGCCCCCTGCTTCCTCTCCAGGGCATAGAAGAAGTGCCAGCTGCAGTCCATGTCCCGAAGGTGCTGGACGCACAAGCTGACAAATGCACCGGGGGCATGGTGGTCATCCAGAGGATGAAGCTCTTTGCACGTCTTCCGACACTCTAAGCAGAGGAAGGGGAAGGTTGGGTTGGTGGCCAGGTGTCTCTTCAGCTCTAGCACTTCCCATTCAAGCTGCTTCTGGACCGCCTCCCTCTGCTGGGTGTGCCCCTGAGTGTAGCCACAGCAAAAAAGCTGGAGGCGCATCTTCCCCACATCCCACCAACTCTGAGCCAAGGTGAAAGCTGCCCACTGCTCCCAGCAGGCCAGCCAGAACTACCAGAAGACCTCCAGAACTACCAGAAGGCCTCCATAAAGTCCACATCCTCCAACAGTCTGGCATTAAAATGCCACTAGGCTGACCCTGGATTCCCAGGCCCCAGTGTGGCCTGGGCCCAGACAAGGTGATGATTGCTGAAAGGGGTTGGCTGGATGCTAGAGGAGTGGGCCCAGGTAAAGTGTGGCAAAGAGATATAAACCTGGTCTAACCAGGAGTGGCATGCCTGCTCCTTCCCCACCTTCACATAAGTGAAGGCAGGGGGTTCAGTGGGGTGATAGGTATGCAAGATGTCACACCAGGGAGTAAGTCCATCAGGATCTCCCTAAGGATGCTCATGGCAGCCTGATTCTGCTTTTCACCTGACTGATCTCACACATCTAGGGTGACATTAAATTCCCTGCCAAGGACCAGGCACTCACAAGGGTTGAGGGTGCTGATGTATGTGGCTGCCTTGTTGAAGAAATCTGCCAACTCTGGGTCCTTGCAGGGGCATACACACTCAGAAGGTTCAGGACCAGCTGCCACACCTGGACCCAAAGGTGCAGCAGGTATCCCAGCATCACCTCAACATCCTGAAGAACCTCCAACTACAGGCCTGGGGAGAACAGGGTGAGGTGGCTGAGAGGTGAATAAAGAAGACCCTTCCTCCCCAATCCAGCCACCAATTTGGCTCATCAGCTGGATGTCAGGGTCAGGGTCTCCTGCAAGAATACCACGGGGTATTCACTTCTGCTCCTGAAGGAAGAAGAGCACCTGGCACCTCCGGAGACTCTTTCTGTGGCTGTGGACATTGAGGGCCACAATCTTAAATGACCTGGCTGGGGGTGTGGAGTAGATAGTTCAGCAGGGGGTGCACATGTCAACACCCAGTGTGGGGCCTGCCAGTTAGAGTAACATAGAAGGCATCTATGAAACTATGGACCTGCCTATAGATCCAGGCGTTGCAGCTTTTGGGCCCCTTGCCCTCCCCCACCACTGCCATCACAGTGCTGAGGACGCTGTCAAAATCTCCCCCAGCAGTCCAAGGCTAGCTGTACCCTACTGGCAGACTGGTGGGTGTAGTCACGGTCAAGAAATGCAAGTAGCTCATCCCTGGGGATTGCTGGGACCGAGAAGTTTGCAGGATCCATGGAGCCTGATGGTTCTCAGGCATCCCTCTCCTTGTTCTGGAAGTCATAGGGCTCTTCCAGCACCATCTGAACAACACCCCCCCCCCACAGTCCACTAAGACTCCTGACTCTGGTTGGGATTGGGAGAGCTCTGCAGCCACCTGGGACAGGGGTGGGGGTAAGGGTGGGGATCCTTCACAAAATGGTGGGGTAGAGCTGGAGCCCTGGAGGGTCTGTGCAGGGTCCCTGATGAGATCATCATATTGATTAGGGGACCCTACCACAACCCCTTTGGTGGGACAGGCTGCAGGTGAGGTTTTCCTGGGAGGGGGAGGGAAGAGTCCCACCAAGCACCGGGGTGGCTCTGGCATCTGCCTTGGGGTCCTGGGAAAGGGGCCTACTCTCTCAGAACACAACAGCTTGAGCCCCAGGGCCTCTGTATGCCCTAGACCAGAGGGAGGAGGCTCTGCCATCAGGCCTTCCTTTGGGCAGGCCTCAACCTCAGTGCCTGTGGTTTCAGAGGGTAGGCCTTGGTCAGCAGAATTAAGGGCTTCCCCCATGGGCTCTTGTTTGGGACTATCTAGTAGCCCCAAACCTCCTCCATGGGGATCACCTGTTTGATCTTGGCTGGGGGCAGGGTATCAGGTATAGCTGGGGAGGTCCCTGGAGGCTGGGCCACTCCTTCTTCCTGTGTCATCTTGGTAGGGGGAGGAGTCCTTCATGTCAGAGGGATCCAGCTGTGCCCAGGCCATCCTCTTGACTTTATGCCCTGAGAGGACCTGCACCCACTCAGCCATAGGGTGGTCCTCAGGAAGACAGGCTCCAGCAAGAGAAGATGAGGGTTGGGGCAGCCACAATGGGGATATCACTAAAGGCAGGGGGGCGCTGCTCCCTCTCTTCCCCTTAAGCTCATGGGTGAGCCTGTAGTTGTGGCTGGGATGTAAGGGGGTCTGAAGGGGTGGGACACTGGTGGTAGGGGCACCACTTTTTCCAGTGGGACCAGCAGATGCCCTTGCCACCTGGTATAGAGGATAAGGAATTACCAGGCACTCCTCAGCCTCCAGCCACACTCCTGCTGCTATCTGGATCCTGAGCTGGCAATGGAAAGACCACATGTGGTGGAGGGCAGGGTCTTGGCACCCCAGTGAGAGGGCCACCCCCAGGGAGATAACTCTCCCCAGGGTTTGAAGCCAGGGAGCATGGCCCAATTGGGGATATAGGGATTGATGGAGCTGAAGACCACCCTGGTCCCCAGCTCTTCTAGAGGCTTGGGGGGGAGGTACTTGCCCTTCACCATGAGCCCCCTCTCCACCGCCTTTTCTGCAGCAGCCTCCAAGGCAAGGAAAAAGACCCACTTGCTATTAAAGTGGGAGGCTGCCATAATCTTGTGGGGGGGCACTACCTGAGCTAGGGCCTGCAGTCATGTCTCAAAGTTCAGGTTCTCCCAGGGTAGTTGGCACTTCATCCCATGCCTGCAAGTGAGTGGCAGAAAGGTCCAGGCTCTCTGGTTTCAGGTCTCCCTGCAGCTGCCTGTGCATAGCTGCAGTTCCCCTCCCCAGGGGCCTTGTTGGTGGGACCTGAGCTAGGGTCAGGGACAGGCTGAGTGGGTGTGCTGGCTGGTGTAGTACACCTAGTCCCTTCAAGCTGTCGTGGTCTAGGCTTCAGGGCAGGGTCCTTGCCCTTCCCACATCCAGCTGCAGAGGAGGCTGAAGCCCTTGCCCTTGGTCCCCAATGATGGGAAAAGTGGCTTAGTAACTCCTCCAGGGTGGGGCCTGGCCAGGTGTGTCTCCCTGGCCCTGTTGTTTCCCTACCAGAGTGCCACCTCTCCCTACATCAGAGGTTGCAGGTTTCTCCACCTCTGGAGGAGGTGAGTTGGACTCTGCCTCCAGAGTGGAGGCTGCAGGAGCATGCATCCCCTTTGGGGCTTGGCTGTGATCCACCCCCATAGTGGGGGCTGCAGGAAGCTCAGTGGGGGCATCTACCCCCCAGAAGGTTCCATTCCTGCACTGCCATTGTTTCACACGAAGGCAGGGAAGACAATAAAAAAAACCAAGATATCCTAGGGGCAGGCTTGGGTTGTGGGGCAGAAAGGGGACAGGAGTAAGGGAGGAAGGGGGATGAAGTTCACTGAGCCACAGCCACAAAGGAAAAAAAATAACCCTGAGACTTATGTTTTGAGAATGTGTTGGGGGAGGGGGAAGCGCGCACACACACAAGGGCTGAGGAGGCTCAAGCTGGCTTACTCAGCCACACAACAAGGCTGGGAACACAACACCAGGGCAGGGGAAGGGGACCACACAACTTACCACACAAGGGTAAAAAACACACAGGGAAGACAGCTGAGGCAGGTGTAAAAGATGGCTGGAGCAGTGGAGGGGCTTTGTTTGTAGAAGATCAGTCCAGAATTCCCACAGGCCTCCACCCAGTCACTCAGCAGCAGAGCAGTAGGTAGGAAGACAAATCAGGATCAGATGCAGTGAGATAGCTCTTGGGGAAGGTAGGAGCAGTAAGTCAATTAGGAAGTGATCCAGGGCAGATGTGGTGTCAGGTGGTGCAGAAGGGAATCTTCCTCTCTCCTGAGCAGCAGAAACAAAGGCAGCAGCAGCAGTAGTGATGGTAGGAGCCATCAAGTTCAGCCACTCAGGGTGTGCTTCTGGTGAAAGTGGAGGGTGACTTGCCAAAGCATCTGGGGCAGGCATGGTTCCTTTAGACTCCAGTAGTGATGGTGGGGGAGGAGCCCACAGGCAGCACAGGCTCCCTCCCCAGGCTGACCCCCTGACCATGGCTTGGTGGCAGACTGGGCACCAGACTGGAACAGGGTGCAGAAGCTGTGGTGCGGTGCTGGGGTGCAGGGCAGTGGATTGGGCCCTTCCCTGAGTGGGGCAGCAGCGTGCAGCGGAGGACCTCCCTTGGAGGACGCAGCAGCTGCCACCCAAGGCAGGAAAGGGCGTGGTCAACTTTCTCTAAAAGCTCTGAGACCAAGCCAGCAACTAATAGTAGCCAGAGGCAGGAAAGGGCTTACCCATCTTCTCCCCAGAAGCTCCTGCGACCAAGCCTGTAGCAACCAGCTACAGCAGCAGTAGCCTGGCACAGGAAGGGGTGTAGCCAACTTCCTCCCAGAGGCTCCTCCCCCAGAATCTCCTGAAAGCGAGCAGCCCTGAGCTGCTTGCCAGGGCAGCTTTTTGTACAGATAGGACCAGGACAGGACAGCTTTTTATACTGCTGAAGACAGCACAGGTTGTGGCCCTAGGTTCTATCTCCCCCTGGCTGTAGGTGTGAGAGGCAGGGTTATTTTGCCTCAAGTGGCACAATTTGTTCCACAACAAAGTGCATGTCCAAATATGTGCACTGAGGCAAATAGCCCTGTCTCAAATTTGCACTGCTTCTATTTGAGCTGCTGTAAGTGCATGTGGTTTCATGCATGGATGCACCCATAGGGCCAGGGGACCTTACCCCTTGTTCCATCTGGACTGCTGCAGCAGCATCCAAAATCCATTTTTAAAAATACCCCCAAATCAATGTTCTTCCACAGTTAAAAAAAACAAACAAAACACTACACAAATACAAACACACACACATATATCTAGAGACAGAGACAGAGACAGAGAGACAGAAATCACTTGAGTAATGCTTTATTTCTATATCTACAATGTTAAACTAATTTGGAAGCCTACCGATGTCTCCATCACCATGACAAAATAAATTATAAATACGTCTATGTGTTGATGTGTACTTTTGGTTTTCTTTGCACATGATGGGTGTGTGATGAGGGACTGTGGTGTTTGCAGAAAGTGAGTGATAAGGGGTGTGGGGGATGGTGGGTGGGTATGTGGGTTTGTGTGGAGGGATGTGGGTTGGTCTGTAGGTAGGTGTGAGGCAATTGCTTGGGGGACTGTAAGTGTGGGGTACCTTGTGGGAGGGCTGCTCAGGTGGGGTGCATCCCCCCCCAGTACAGGGAATGCCCCCCAACACCCAGGGTCCCAGCTCCCCAGTCCCTATTCCCCCATAGGGCCCCTACCCAGGGTCTCAGGCACCCGGAGCCCCCCCACCCCACCCAGGGTCCCAGCTTCACCCTCGAGTGCCCCAGCCCTCCTGCTCAGGGCCTGTAACTGCTCTTTTGCAGCAGCAGTGGGGGGACTGTGTGCCAAGCCCAGCCAGGTCCTGCCTTTTCTGGGGCTCCCCCTGTCACCCAGCCATGCCAGTCTCCAGGACCCAGCGTGGCATGTGGGGACCATATGCCAGGCCCAGCCAGGTCCTGGGGCCCCTCTGCCACACAGTCAGGCTGGGCCCATTGCAGCAAGACCTGTCATCAGGCCCAGCCAGGCCAATCTGGGTCCTGGGGCCCCTCTGCTGCCCAGCCAGGCTGAGCCCATGGCAGCAAACCTGGCACTAGGCCCAGGCAGGTCCTGGGGCCCCTCTGCCACCCAGCCGGGCTGGGCCCATGGCAACAAGACCCAACATGGCATGCAGTCCCCACATACTGGGCCCAGCCAGGTCCTGTTGCCTTTGGGGTCACTCTGCCATCTGGCCGGGCCCTTTCTATAGTGACAGGACCCAGCCCAGCATGCGGGAACTGCACGGAGGCAAGCCAGGTACTGTCGGCCCTGGGGTTGCTTGTGATGCCCAGCTGCATCAGTTTGTACAAGCAGCCCCAGGGCCGACAAGACCCATCTTGGCTCCGCACAGCCCCCGCACACCAGGCCAGGTCCTGCCGCTATAAGAAGGGCCCGGCTGGGTGGCAGGACCTGGCATGGCAAGTGAGGACCGCCTGCTGTGCTGGGTCCTGTCACCATGGGCTGGGCCCAGCTGGGCTGGGCCCCAGGGCTGGCTCCTGCCTCTACCCCACTGTGCCTGTGGGGGGGGTGAGGACCTGGCCCAGCCCCATGTGGCTCTGTAGTCCGACTTTGCACCAGAATGGATCACTTGACTGCAGGAGGCACAGCTCTTGTGCGGGTCTCTCAGAGCTGTGCAACCTGCTTTGGTGCAAAACAGAACCACAGGGATCTGGACTAGGTCTTCACCCCCTGCGGCCCCAGGGACATGCCCCCCACCACTCCTCCCCATATCCCCTTGCCACTCCTCACCCACCCACACCCAAGAACCATCCCCCGCTTACCTTGGATAGTGCCAGGGCCCTGGGGGCAGCAGGAGCACCAAAGAGATGCTCTGACCAAAATAAGAGTGTGAAGCTGAGAGACTTCCTTCTGACTTAAAAGCTGGACAATTCTTCTCTATCAGTTATCTACTGTGAAATAAGTATATACGTGTTCCACTTCTGATCTATGGTAAAATGCTCCTTTAACAATACAAAGTTTGTGAGTACCTATGGTACAGAAAGCTGGAAACCTTGGCTTCCTTGAGACTATGTACAAAAGTCAAGCTTTGAAGCAGATAATACTGTACATATCACAAGGGCTTAGATAGTTTGCAAGTTCTAGGAAAATCTCTGAGAGACATTACATATTAGTGTATATAATAGTGCAAATAATATTAGTATAATAAGCTGTTCTTAAAGCTAGTATAATAGATTTTGTAGTTTTCTTGGTGATCGTTGTTGTTTATTATATTATATTGTTTAATAAACCATTATAGTTTGTTGCAGTTAAAACTCATTTGTAAGTTGTTCACTAATTTTGATTTAGTGTTCTCACAGAACAATCCAGGTCTCGAGATGATAGATGCTGGAGGCCTGGATTGCACTCATTAGCGTTCACTCTCCTCCTCTTACTTCGTTAGTGGGGCATATTTACTCAAATTGTTATTGCCTCTCATTATCTCTTGTTTAATCATTATTTCCAGTCAACAGTGGGACACTGAATACACAAGACGCTACAGGCACTTTAATTAGAGTGCCCACCCCCAGACCATGTGTAAAGATGCCCACAGTTTCTTCTTCCTACCCATATGTGGTTTGAGTCTCTGTGAGATCTGTAGTGTAATCTTTAAACCTTTGTGTACTTTTTGCACTTCAGAAGCTAGGAGAGATCATTATAATATATGCTGAACTCTTAGTCATTGTGTACAGTGTGTATGTATGACAGTATCCGTATCTTGTTTCCATGTTGAATATATACTTTTATTAACATGCAAAGGTTGTGTAAATAAATAAAAACAAAGACTTTTGGAACTATGTAAATGCTTAAATCCTGTGTTATTGTGGAGGTCAGATTAGATGTTCACAATAGTCCTTTCTAGCCTTAATATAAATTAATCATAGAAAAAGGGCATCAAGAGACCAGGCAGTCCAACCCGTTGCCCATGTTAGAACTATCTCTGTCTAAAGCATCCTAAAGAAATGTTTGATTTCCTGGACTTAAAAACCTTCAATGACGGACCTCTCTAAGTAATCTGTTCCAGTACTTAATCACCCCCAACATTTGAAAGTTCCCTCATCCAAATTTCTGTCGGTATTATTGTGTGATCACTCTCATCTTTGAACAAGTGATCACTCTCATCTTTGTAACAAATATTTTTATCATATCCTCCTCAGTCTTCTCTTCTCTACACTAAATTCCAGTACTTACAATCTTTTATCATGTAATTTTTTAGACCTCTTATAATTTTACTGAATACAGTGGAAAACTAATTTCCAGTGACTTGTGTATGGCATTCCTATTAATAAATAGGAATATTAATAAATAGTCTATTGCTGATTTATATTCAGATGGTGACCTACTGCACTCTATGGAATTAATTCCTTTTGATCTTTTCCATCCTTATGTTTTACCTTTAAATAAGTGATTAATTAATTCCTACCCTTGTATGAAAAAAAATATTGATGCTGAAATACCTCAGTGGGTACACTGAAAATAAATTTTCCATTCTGAGCTGATCTGCAGCCTGTCTCAGTTGGTTGCTGTCAACCCCCCTAGGGGTGTAGGATTTGAATGTATTGCTTAAGTAGAATGTACAAACTCCTTCATGGGCAAAGTCAGATATGTAAAAATTACCAGAAAATTAAATTAAAAAAAAATGTTTGAAATGTCTCAAAAACAGTTAGAGGTACAGGGTTAAACCTAGCCTTTAGGAACATTGTTCCTTATATGGAAGGGTCTCTTGGTCTTTGCATTTTAAAAATCTATAATTATCTACATTAGTGGTTGTTGGGAAACTTGACAAGATGGAAATTGACTACTTCAGTGTTTTCTTTATTTACAGTGCTTTTGCTGAACAATTAAGAAAGAAACAGGAAACTTTACTTTAACATAGCTAATTCTCCTTTTGGTCAGATACCACATTTTCTGTTTAAGTTTAGAGAACAATTTAAAACTATTTTCTTAGAGCTTCAGCTAGCATAAATTGTCACAGTTCCACTGAAGTTAATAGACATGTTCCAGTTGACATGAGCTGACACTTGTCTATTGCAGCCCAAGCCCCATACACAATTTGTGTTTTTATCTTTTCAGCCATGGGCTTTCTACAGGCCTATCAGGTTCACTTTGGTCAATCCAGAATGATTGTAAGTATTGCATTTTTTGTTAGCTCTGTTTTCATGGATTCTGTCAATGCTGCCAGATTGGTCACTGACTGCATGAAAATAAGAAAGAACTAGTACATAATGCAGCTGTACTGGTAACTTCAA
This sequence comes from Caiman crocodilus, assembly GCA_030014935.1. NCBI lineage: Eukaryota > Metazoa > Chordata > Crocodylia > Alligatoridae > Caiman > Caiman crocodilus. The sequence goes on along the minus strand of JAGPOW010002742.1, from coordinate 57,087,711 downwards.
TGACTTGTTTTATAATCGCAGAGCATTTTCTATAGCTGTTGTGAAAGAAATCAAACTTCGCATTGTGGTTGTATCAGAATTGACAAAACCATCTTGGTTTATTTAGAGCTATACAACTGATTACGAGGACGGTTCTCAAAGGAACTCTGAACTTTATAAGTTCACAAGCGTATTTATAATTTAGACAACGAGAAAAGATGCAGGTTTCAGACAGTGCAACCTTGAAGAAACAGGAAGAAGTTGATCATTCATTTGTCACACATAGGCAGATTAACTATTTAGCAAACACATTGTGTTTCGGGAACAGCTATTAGTTTCTGGTTCCCAGAAAGGGGGGAATTAACATCTGCACACAGAGATTAATATATCAAGACAAAACAAAGCATGAAGATTTTTCCTCATCTTAGAACATGTTAAAACACATAGCATCAGCAACTTTTTCTCTTCTCTTTCTCTCTCTTTGTCTCTCCTCTTAGTCAAGTAAGAGACCTAGTTAAACTTGTTTCTACATTCCCCACTTTTGGGCCTTCTTTTTGCCCAACATGTTATATATTTATAGCCATGAGCCTTTTAACTTCTAATTTTTCTCTTTCTTTACCTTCCACTATTTTAACATACATACCACAAAAGTCGGTCCAATTAAGCGATAAAGCAATCCTGGGCACCCCTGACATTGTACTAGGAGGCAAGTGGGAACATACCCAACTTTTAAAAACATTTAAATCCTTTGCATATTGATAAGAGACTTTAAAAAAAGTGTTTTGGTGAGCATAGCAGTGTGGGAGTGATCTTTTTTTTACTTGTTTTTGTGGGAAGGAATTGTGGGGGGTGGTGATTAACCCCTGGATTTGAGCAGACCAAGAATGAAAGGGTTCTGGAACGCTCTTTACCCTGCTTCTCCTTTTCCCGTCCAAAAAGAGTCTGAGGACAATATAAAAAAATAAATGCTTTACTTACAAACTGGAACACAATGTAGGCACACTCCATAAAGTTCACCACAAAGCACTTAAATGCTTCGTATGCATATCCGCGCCGGCAGTTCCCCTTACAATAATCTCCAACAACCAAAACGGTAGGGAACTCAAGAGCTCCTCAGGCATCTATCTGATGCAATTTATCCGATGGGGGCATCCGGGAGGAAAGGGAGCCGTGGACTCAGGACCTCCGGTCAGGGTGATCAGGCCTCGCCGATGTCATGTGGGTCCTGCCTTCCCTTTTCCTGGGCTTTGTTTTTATACTGCCCCAACAACCAATTAGATCGGGTCTTTCGTTCACATGTTTTTCAAGCTGCACGAGCCAGGGATTTTGCTGCATGCATGGTTTCGTGCAAATACCTGGGCTGCACACGCTGTTTCCCTGCACAGCAAGCACAGTTTTGCTGGTGTTTGGTCACCTTTATCTACCACATCCCCCCTTGACCAAACGCCAAACTTGGATATGCTCGAGCTCGAGAAGTTCCCTGTTTACACTTAAGTTAAAGTTTCATATAACCCAACATGTAATACGCAACATTATTAACAATTTATCAAAAGTGCAGTTAAATGCATAAAAGTCCAGCAATTCCGATGGTATCAAGTCTGTCTGCTCCAGCCAAGGTTCATCGCATATAGGTCCATCCACAGCGGCGGGTGTCGATGCTTCATACCATGTCAAGCATCGTCAGCTTCATACCATCTCGGGCTAGAAAACAAACTCAAGATTCATTAACAACTGTGCTACGTCAGCTTAGCCAATTATGGTGGGCCAAGACGGTGCATGCGGATGAGACTGCTTCAAGAGAGACTAAATAGGTATTTGGATACTTGCCAGGATTGAGCACAACACCGGGAACTGGACTTGGATGCTTGCTAGCGGCTTTGGGAACAGTCAGCCACACTGCTTCCTGCGCCAAGTAACATGGCTTCCAAGGCGGGCATGGTACCGGGGCATGCTTATCCCACAAGGCCTTGGTAGCGTTCATGGCAATTAGTACATCATTATTGTACTTGGTCCAGTTCTTAAGTGACCCATTTTTTTTCAGTCTCAATTGTTCTTTATACAGTTCTGTCACTCCACAATGTCGTTAGATTGTGGATGATAAGGCAAATGATGATGTCACTGAATGTTACGTACTGCTGCTAACCGCTCTAAACCTTTAGAGTTAAAAGGTGGCCCTCCATCAGAGTGTATGATGTGGGGGACTTGACAATGAGCGAAAGCAAGCTGTAGGCACCCCTGAATCATGGAGGTGGTGGTTTTCCTCATGGGAAGGACGAGGATCTGACGGGTTCCTAGATCAACAATCACCGGTCCTTTGTTTGGTGGTTTTGCCCCTGGAAGTGGCCCGAGTAGGTCCACTTGCCACACTTTACCTGGGGAGTAGTGCTCTGGGTCATAAGCGCCTTTTTGGTGCCTGTGATGCACCAGTTTCTCGTGCACAAGTAGAACAAGGTTGGATTATTTTCATCCACTGTTCTATACTTGGCCCTTCGTTACCTTGTTCTCTCCAGTGGGCTGGTGCTCTCTTTGCTCCAGGGTGTCCCCAGTGTTCATGGAGCCATGTTAGGAATGGGTTGGTATCGACAATGTCGATGACATGTGACCGAGGCATGTCTTTTTGGTCCATGGGTCCTTGCTGGGCTAGCAACTAATCCACGGTGGCATGCACAAGGTTCGTGTCAGGTCAATGGGATCGAGTATGCTTAATCAAGGGATGGATGAAGAATTTCAGCAAGATTGTCTTAACATCGTCCCAAACGTCCGTATGCTCTTTTACCTATGCCATTCTGGTGACAATCCTGTATATGTATTCTGAGTCTATGACTATGATGGGCACTGGGAGCGTTCCATCATGGTGCTGATAAGCGTGCTCAAGAGCTAACTGAAAGCCTCATAGTTCAGATGCTTGGACCAACGCTCCTGGATAAGCTGCTTGGAGCTCATGGTCGTGGCAAGGGTCACAATAATATCCATACCCTCCACTGCCACGGGATGTGCCATCTGAGGCTATCCACGCCGGAGATGTAGTTCCATACAACCGTGGTACAGCAAGATTGCTCTCCTCGATGATTGAGGTAATTTCTCCGTCGGCAACTTGCCATGCCGACCAATGATGCTGATGACGGAGGACTAGGGCGCCCCAAATTTTCGTTGTGCCTTGATACTCTGGATGAATTCTTTCAGGATCAAGTAATTTCAGTATGGTCCCGCTGGGTGCGATAAGTCCACCTGGATTCACTGCGAGATGCTCTCCCAGCTGAGCTGCGAGCATGACTTTTCCTAGGCAGCCATACCGGTGCTGATACCTGTGTATGCAAGATTCCTTGTTTCAGCATCACTTGCCGTGAACCAGATATGCTCCATAGTATAACTCACGTGAATTGTTAGGCGGTTACCAGCAGGAGGTGCGATCAAGCGCATCTCTTTGACCTCAGCCATAACTTTTTTCAGTTCAGCTTGATCATATTCGCTCCATGGGGTTCTGCGTCGTGTCTTTTTGTGAATTAGATGCTGTAATCTTCAGAGGACTTTTAAATGTGGTGGTGTCATGAAATGACGGAAATAGTTCAGCTGGCTCAGCAGGCCTTGGAAATCTGTCTGTGTAGTTGGCCAAAGGAGGGATGGCTCGGGATTGGTGTTGTGTGCTGTCCCTGACCGCCACCATCCTGTGAATCATGTCCCCAAAAATTTGATGTCCAAGGATGGCTCACTCACAGACTTAGTCAGACTCACTGTCCATCCTTGGTCACTCAGGTGGTCCTTTAGATTTGCGGTAACGGAGCGAACTATGGCATCATCATGTCCTATAATAACAATGTCATCGACATAGGCCCAGATGCAAACATCTACAGTCTCCAGGTGGAGATGAATGAAACTCTCGATTGTCTCATTCATCGCTGCAGTTGCCAATGCCAGTGCATTGCAGTAACTCTGTGGGCAAACCGTCCAAGAAAACATTTGTCCGCCCACACACATATTAAGAATTCCATGTGGATCATGTATGGGGTTTGAATAGAATATGTCCTTTAAATCTAGAGTGGTAGCGAACCATTCCCCACCCCTTTGCATCTCAGTTATGCTATCGAGAATGTCCGAGACAGTCTGTGCAGCGGGCATTTGGAGTGGCTTACAGTGCTGATTTGACTTTTGGTAATCCACTACTAGACGCGCTTCCGCTGGATTTCCCTGGTTTTGGAATACCCCATCCTGCCGATAGGTAAGCAGAGGATTTTACAGGCTGGATTCATTCTTACTTGCACAAGTCAGCCAAGAGATTTCAAATCTGGGGCTGCAGGTCAGTGTGCAGCAGGATTGACTGAGATTGCCCAGGCACAGGGTTTACTAGCATTGGCTGATGTCTTTCACTTGGTGTAACAATGGAAGTGCTAAGTATATAACATCTTTCAAGGCCAATGCTCTAATTGCGGGAATACCCAAAATGTTTATCCCCCCTAAGACTCTATGCAGGGCCTTTTTATTAATCCAAAACTTGACTACAGGTGTGGATGTTATAGCATTTAGTCCTTGTACAAAAACGGCTCTGGATGTTTTGATACGGGGTGTCTCAGGTCTCAATACATTTACTTAGCCTCTTGTGTCTAACAAAAAGCATTTAGGTATAGGGGTGGAATCTGCAGTTGCACTTATGATGTAAGTTGCGTATGGGCATTCATCATCAACAGGCCAGCCGTCGTTGCCCGCGTCAACGGCCGCTACTCATTTTTTCCATTGTCCACTTCTTGTCCCCCAGGCCTAAAGCCTAGAATCTGTGCCAGTCTCTTTTGTCCCTCATCTCCTAACCTGTGAAGTTGGCTCCTCGTCAGGCCACTCCTGCTTAGTAGAAATGTGAACATGGCACGCTCTTCAAACGTACAGTCTAGAGGTCATCCATGCGGCCAGCGATCAATCTGAGGCTTATCAGGTGTTACTTTCCATGTTCCAACTGCTTGCACTGCTGCTGACAGGGTGAGCTTGGATTCCATTCTTTGTGCTGTAGTGAGCTTCCCCAGGCTATTCAAGACATTCCCTATTGGTCCCCCTGTCAGTGGATGCAACAACAAATGGAACACAGGCGTGTTAATACCTCCATAAATTTCAACACAAGCCTCCACTGCTGCTGCGGACACAGGGACTTTGCCGGGATCATTGCACCATTGGTGCGGCCAAACACTATTTGCCTGTTGTAGAGTTAGACCTAGTGGGTAACACCCTGTATCCCAGGCAGGGGCGGATCTGCTATGAAACTAATGAAACTTAAGCTTCAGGGCCCCTAATCTCGGAGGGGCCCCAGAAGCGACTTTAATCCACATTGCTTAAAAATTTCAGGTCTACTGTATGAGAAGATTTTTATTTAAAAATAATAATATTAATAATATAGTGTAATTCAATACAAAATAATAGTAAAAATAATAATTCATCCCCCATAACTCAAAAATTATAAGGCGTAGGAAATTACTATTCACACCAGTGACTTTAACACGTGAGATAATCCAGTACAGAAATTTTAATCAAAATCTGAGATGTAGTGGTTAAATTTTAAAAAAATTTGTGGCGATCTGTCATGGAACAACCCCATTAAAGAAGATAACGGTGGTTACCCAGACCTCGCTGCTGTTTGCAAAGGGGCCCCCATAACAGTTCAAGCTTCAGGGCCCCAAAAATGTAGGTCTGCCACTGATCCCAGGTTAGATAACTGGCTCCTACTATTGCATACAAAAGCTGTGCAGGTGGTGCATCACTGGGCCGATCTGCATGCCAGGCATGGGCTTGGGTCAGCAGTGCCAGAACCACAGCAGCACACAGGGGAATTGGCCAGATCCTGTTACTCAATACTTGAGTTGTGTCATTACATGCTTCTCCTCCCCCCATGTGGGCTGGCGCATCAGCATGGTACATTCTTCAGGGCCTACTAAATCTGACCTGTGCTCTAATATTGCCATTCCAGCCACATCGCCAATGTTTCACCTGGTGTTAATCGGGTATCCTTTGCCAGTTCCTGGAGCTCCCCCCTAGTACGTGTATGGAGGGTAATAAGAGTGCAGGTTCCTGTACCATCAGTGACTGTCTTTACTAAGGCCATGGGGTTCGCATGCAGGACGGGCACGTCTGCATCAGCGGAATGTTCTTACTCCACAAGAACTGAGTACGGCCCTGGCGGAGTGCCATACGGAGGCAGCTCCTCAGACAGGGCCAATGGGTCTTCATTGACATCAGAGTTTCCTCCCCAAGGCTTCTCGGTCACGCCCCTTTCTTCTCCCGCAACGCCATCTTTGAGCAGTGGCTCGGTCTGTAAAACATTCTGCCTCGCGGCTGCCTGAGTTAATGCATCTATCACGTTGGCTTGGTTTGCCGTGTGCTGCAGTAAAGTAGTTACCGAGTGGAACAGGACATTAATCATTTTCCCTTTATTCCACTTTTGCCCTGTCCACCCCATCACATCCTGTCCATTTGCCTTGAGACTCTCACGGAGTGCCGTTAAGATTTCGCTCTCAGCACCTCCTGGCTTCAGGTCAGGGCATCTAAATTTGTCGGGGAAAATCTTGCAACTTGTCCCCTCCTTTAGGTACTGAATGCACCTATTGTACTCCTTCTCAGGATTGTACTCATCTGTACTCTTAGGCTTAATGCGGCTAAGCGATGCCTCCGATTTTACATTGGGCGGATGATACAGAACTGTGGGGCTGGAGAGAAGACATCCCAGAACTGCAGGGCTGGACACGACCCACTCTTTAAGTGGCTCTTCACTGTCCTCAGTTGGGCGAATGGAAACATAGCCTCCCATCTTCCCTCCTCACCCCTCTTGATGATATGCTTCATGTGCCCGCAGTGTATTGGCATCTGTGGTTGGGGGTCCTCAATGGTTCCCACATGGGCGGTGCTTAACTAATTCATCAGGGTATCTTTCATTCCCCCTTTTCCCAGAGGATCCTGTTTGTGTCACCATGTGGGAAGGAATTGCAGCGGGTGATTAACCCCTGGATTTGAGCAGGCTGGGGATGAAAGGGTTCTGGAACACTTTTTACCCTGCTTCTCCTTTTCCCGTCCAAAAAGAGTCTGAGGACAATATAAAAAATAAATGCTTTACTTACAAACTGGAACACAAGGTAGGCACACTCCATAAAGTTCACCGCGAAGCACTTAAATGCTTCATATGCACAACCGTGCCGGCAGTTCCCCTTACAATAATCTCCAACAACCAAAACTGTAGGGATCTCAAGAGCTCTTCAGGCATCTATCTGATGCAATTTATCCGATGGGGGCATCCAGGGGGAAAGGGAGCCGTGGACGCAGGACCTCTGGTCAGGGTGATCAGGCCTCGCTGATGTCATGCGAGTCCTGCCTTCCCTTTTCCTGGGCTTTGTTTTTATACTGCCCCAACAACCAATTAGATTGGGTCTTTCGTTTGCACACTTTTTGAGCTGCATGAGCCAGGGATTTCGCTGCATGTATGCTTCATATGGCTAATTGGGCTGCACCTGCTGTTTCCCTGTGCAGCAAGCACAGTTTTGCTGGTGTTTGGTCACCTTTATCTACCACAGTTTTGAAGTCTAGTCTGATTTACAAAGTTTCTTTTAGCTGGTGAGTCTTTAAGTTCATATAAGATGATCCAAAAGGAAAGACTGACAAGTACCCAAGCTGCAACTAACCAACCCCACTTTGGGTACCAGGAACTAGGTAGAAGCCTTTTTTCCTTTCCTGAGGAGCATAATGGTGTCATTGGGGTATATTTTCTTCACTCTGTAGTGGCAAATCCTCTTTGCCAGTAGGCACTTGTCTTACTAGTGGTCTTGAGCTCTCCTTTTGGCAAGCACTGGGCTCACTACCAGTTTGTGGAGGCTGATTACAAGGTTAATATGAAGGAGAATCTGGGTTTAACAGGGGTGATGTTTTCTTACTGTTTGAAGTGTGGATCCACGTTTGGAGTCCTTTACACTTTATTGAAGTGTTGGTTGTCAGGAGTACCTGGAATGGGCCTTTCCAGCGGGGTTCCAGTGATGACTTCCATTGATGGACTTTTCCATGGACCCAGTCACCAGGCAGGACGGAATGGCATGGCTCATCTGGTTCCTTGGGAAGAGCTGCTTGTACCTGTGAATGAGAAGTCTTGAAACACTTCATTAGCACCATACAGTAGTCTAAAAGAGTATCCTCAAGTAAATGTATATCACAAAAGTGGGAGGCAACAGGTGGTGAGGCTGTTTCACAGGCTTTCCCACATTATGGGCTTGACAAATAGGGCAGGTATAACAGTACTGTTAAGCCACAGATGGAAAGGTTGGAGCAAATCAATCAAGCTTAACAGCTTCTATCATCCCTCCTTTGCTCACGTGTGCTATGCCGTGGTGATGTGAGCAAGATAGGGAAGAAGGACCATTGGGGCAACCAGGCGGCTGTCCGGGAAGTGTCACAAATGGGCAGGGTGTAACAAACACCAAGCCAGTTTCCACATATATTTTTCTGGTTCTGGAGCCTGATCTTGGAGGAGGCAGTGTCGTGAAGACTTGCCAATGGGGACTAGTTAGTCAAGATAGAGAAAATACACAGGTGTAGCCTGAGGAGTGGAAATAGCTGCAGCTTTGGCAGCAGATTTGCCAGAGCATTCCCACGTGTAACATCATAAGGTTCCTGGTGAGCTTAGCATTAATAATAACAACAGCAGAAGGTAACTGTAAAGCATTTAACAAGGCATTCACATATGGACCATTACTAATATTGGCACCTCATGATGTGAGGAAGCCTCTTTGCTTCCAAAGTTGACCATAATAGTGTACAATACCAAAGGTGTAGTGAGAATCAGTGTAAATATTAAACAGAGGTACCAGAGGCTAGGGTGCAAGCCCTGGTAAGGTCCACAAGCTCAGCAACTTGAGCTGAATACACATTAGGTAAGTGATGGCTTTTTGTAACATCATATTGGGAACATACTGCATATGTTACAACAAGAGAACCTTTTGAGTTTCTTTCACATGACCCATCAACATAAAATACTAGATTTGGGTTTTTCAAGGGAGTGTCTTTTAGATCAGTGCAGGGCATTGTTAGGTGGGCAGTAACAGCAATACAATCATGGGGTTCACCATTTGAAGGAATAGGCAACAGGGAGATAGTGTTTAAAACAGGGAATCTAGTTAGAGTAAAATATTTCCAGCAGAAAGAAGCAAAATGTCATACTTAGTCAATCCAGCATTTGAAAGGTGTTGAGTTTTAGTTTTTAGTAAAAGGGCTGCTACAGCATGTGGGACAGCAATAGTAAGGAAAGATCCTAATACCAGGGTAGAGGACAGTTCAACAGTAATAGCAGCTGTGGCTACAGCACAAAGACATGGAGGAAGTCTGGCTTCAACTGAGTCAAGAGCAGAGCTTTAATAAGCAATGGGACTGTGCTTGTCTCCATGTGCTTGAGTGAGCACAGTAAGTGCAAATCCATCTTATTCGTGACAAAAAAGAATAAAGGGTTTAGTATAATTGGGAAGACCAAGGGCAGGATCTTGCGAAGGAGTTTATTTAATTGAAGCAAAAGCAGCTTTGGCATCTGAAGTCCAGGGCAAAGGATCTCGGGTATTAACAAGTGTCAGGTTATGCAGTGGCTTGACTAGAGGCACAACCAAGTATCCACTGGTGGCAGTAGCCAGTCATGCCTAGGAAGCTATGCATTTGGGACACAGTAGTTGGTCTAGGGATTTTAAGAATAGCTTCTATCCTGGGAGAAGAAATCAGTCATTCTTCAGCAGAAATATCATGATCCAAATAGTGGACATGAGGGAGACAAAATGCCTTATGGCCTTTTAGGGCAAGAGAGGTGAGAAGAGTTAAAGAATTAGCTTTACAGGCTTTAAGGGAGGTAATGCCAAGAGCAAATCATCAATGTACTGCACAAGCACAGAATTTTCTTTAAATATTATGTTATCTAAATCCTTCTTCAGAATTTGAGAAAAAGGGAAGGGGATTCAGTATAGCCTTGGGACAATCGAGTCTGGGTGTACTGAAGTCCCTGATAGCCAGTTTCTCTTTGCATTCACCTATCAGGGTGTATAGGGGTAAAGAAAAATGCAGAACACAAGTCAACAACAGTAAAATAAACAAGCATTAGGAGAAATACAGGACAAGATAGTGGCTGAATTTGTTACAACAGGAAAAGTAGGTAAAACTGCAGAAGTTACTGCACAGAGGTCTTGTACAAAGCAATAAGAATTCTTTCTAGGTTTCTTTACATGAAGGATAGGCATATTACAACATCTCTTAGTTAAAACAATGATACCTTGCTTGAAAAGGGCCGTTATAACAGGATGTATTCCTTCTTTGGGTTCTGGGCATAAAGGGTATCGAGCAACTTTATGTAATAGCTTAGCTGGGTTTAATCTAATTATTACAGGCTGGGCAGTATGTATTTACCCTACTTCATTAGGATGTTAGGACCAGAGAAATGGAGGGACAGCCTTTATGATTTCCTCTTGTAACACAGAAAGATTAGGGGACTCAGGCTTAGGAGGTGAGCTAGTTATGGTAGCAAGTGCAGCCATTTCATTAACACAGGGAACATCTAAATAAACACCATTAGGAGAACAATAAATAGTACAGCCAAGTTTACAAAGCAAATCCCTGCCTAACTGATTAACAGGAGAACAAGGACTGAGAAGAAAGGCATGTTGATCAGAAACAGGGCCAAGAGAAACACGTAAGGCTTGGGAAACAGGATGAGGAAAGATCTGATTTGATTTCCTACAGCGTTTTCTACAGCAGAGTAGAGGGGAGTTGTAGAAAGTTCTTCAGCTCAGAGAGTAGAGAGACTTGCACCAGTATTTACTAAACATTTTGTAGGAGTGCCATTTATTAAACACGAAATGAAGGATCCTCTTGATTAAGTGAGAGAAGCAGGGCTGTGATCATGTTATCATTCCTCAGGCTGTCCTAAAAGGAGACTCCTTGATTCGGGGCAGATAACTGAGTGACAGGAGGTGGTGGCTGGTCAAACGTCATCCCTGGCTAGCCAGGCCAATGAGGACATTGTGACCACCCAGGACCCTGGAAGGCTTAATAATAACTGCCATTATTTTGGAGTGAAATTCTCCTCATCCCATCCCATGACCACGTCCCCTTCCTCTGAATGGTCCTTGATGGAAACCTCAGCTTCTACCTCTGCTTAAAGTCTGTATTTGTAAAAACATTAGCTTAGTTTCCATTAATTCCTTTTTATTTTCTTGGCAGGCTGTACAATGATTAGTAATCGTGAACTAGTTCTGTAAGCAACTTGGTTTGCCAACCTATAGCAACTATACGCAGCTGTTCCTGGACTTCAGAAAGAAATCCTTGGACAAAAGTGGCAGCAATTGCTTCTGGGGCAGTTTCAGCTGCATCTTAAATGCCAAAATGTCTTTCAAATATGAGTTTCAAGTGGTCCATATAGTCTGCTGGGGATTCTTCTTTATTTAGTTTACAGTTATTTATTTTGGCCCCATCAGTTTTCCTGATGAGGTGGTCTGATTCCACAGGAAGAATCTATTTGGTTTCTTTGAACTTCCTCGATTGTGCCTGGGAGTGGTATGGGGGTGCACTCTAAAAAGAAAAAAAAAAA
>JAGPOW010002742.1:57039901-57066807 GCA_030014935.1 Caiman crocodilus | reverse complement strand
GGTCCTAGTTACCCCTGGTGGTGCCCAGGAAAAAAGAGCCTGCCCTATTTCCTGCTGATTGCCCCTCAGCAGCTTATAGGCAGCCACCAGGTCCCCCCCAGCCTCCATTTACGGAGGCTGGATAGGTTCAGGTCCCTCAGACGCTCCTCATAAGGCCTGTCCTACTGCCCGCGTATCATTCTAGTGGCCCTCCTCTGGACCCTCTCGAGGCCGTCCACATCCCTCTTGAAGTACGAAGCCCAGAACTGGACACAGTACTCCATCTGCGGCGCATCAACAATGACGCCAAGATCCTGTTCCTCCACTGTGCTAGTAAGAGGGGAGCTTCCCAGCCAGTATGTGTACTGGGGGTTGCCTCTCCCCAGATGCCTGCACTTGTCCACGTTAAATCCCATCTTGTTGCTGTCCGCCCACTAATCTCAATCAGCCTGGAGGACATGCTGTGATTTTTGTAGAAAGCTGTGACAGGAAATCAATGGGCTTTGAGAAGTGTCCACTGTGAGGCAACAGCACTTTTTTCACTCCTGTTTCTTTCCTTCTAAATGAACGAATCTACATGATTTAATACTTGAGGTATTTTAATCTATTTATCTGAAGATTGAAGGGAGAGGTACATATATATTTACCTTTCCCTCCGATCTTCAGATAAATAGTTATATATATATATCCACAACCAGGATAATGGGTAGAAGCATAGGTAAGTCAAGGGGATGTAAGGCTGCTTCTTGCATGGATGCTCTGACTCCATCCATACAGACCATTTCATCCAGCATCCTGCAGTAGCCTTTGATGAGTAGTTCTGCAGCCTACACTCTTCTGACTGAGCTCTGCTTTTAAGAAGTCCTGCTCTAATGATACCTTAATAGAGTGCTTCCTTCAATGGCATAGTTCATGGAGCATGTACAAGATGGGTTTAATCATATAGGCCTTTAATAGCGGCTGAAATATTTTGTTAGGGTGTAGCCAAACAGTCCCAGATTATTTAATTTATACATGCATTGATCATGTTTTTGCAGAGCTTCAAAAGCTCAGAGATGAAAATTCTGACTCCTTCAACATGGTGCTGGGGGGTGCTGTAACTAAATTTTATTGAATATACTTTAGTTAAAGCACCTCCAATGCCATTTTGAAATGTGCGATGCTGAATACCCAAGATGCTGCAGGCACTTTAGAGAGGCTTTTGGAGCCTCCTTCTCTCCCCCCGACTCCTGGAGAACATATAAAGATCCCCAAAGTGTTGAAAGGACCCTAGATTGCCACAGGTAAAGCAGGTGAATAAGGACATTAGCAACAAACTATTTCTCATATGCATACATATGAGCCTACACATATTCAGCCTAGCCTGAATATCATAGTATCATAGTATCATCATAGTACCTAGGGTCAGAAGGGGCCTAGAGTAGGCCGTCTAGTCTGACCCCCCATATGTATCAGTCCAGGGGGTTGCAACTTAGTTACCTGTTGCTGAAGACTAAAAACAAATAAAGTAAAATAAATAATCACACCTGTAGATAATACTATAAAGATTTCATACCAGGAAATATCTAGATCATGGTTATTTAAAATATACTAAGGTGCATGTGCATGTACAAATGCACTTACTGAAATCAAGAGATCTATTCCATGTAACATCTCTGTTCAAATGAGGGTAAATAGAAAAGGCCAAAGTAAAAAAGCTGTTAGAATGAGGCTAAAATCAAAAGGTGTCACACATCCTACCAAACCTTGTGTGATGCCACACAGATTTTCTTGTGTTTGTTGACCTGACATGGTGTGCATGGTCTTTTTTGAAAAGCCTATTATACCATATCCACTTATGCATGGTTTAGTCAAAGAAACTGAGGGATGCATAAAAGAAAGTAGGCGTAACTGTTAATTTCCAATTACAGACAGAAGGGGCCTGCCAAGGGACAGTTAGAAGTTGGTCTGCCCACCTGTTTCTGTGCAAACTGCCCACTTAACGTCTCCTGCCATGCCTTGATGGAAAATGATTAAGATGTTAATTAGGTAGAAGGCTGCCCATTTTGAATCCCCAATATTCAGGGGAATATGCACAGCTCTACACCCCTACACTGCAGCCCTACAGTTCCACCCCTACACTGTAGCCCAAGCCTCACAGATAGCATCTCAGGCAGCTAGACTCAGCTGGACCCTTCTCCCATTAGCTGTTGTTCCCCCTCTGGAAGTTTTGGTTCTTCCTTAGGCCCTGGCCCCATCTCAGGCCAGTCAGGACTCCCAGCCTCTTTGCTCTGTGGGTGTCCTTGGGGCTGGCCCCTGGCCCTTTTGATCTCTCTCGGGTTCTGGCTACAGCATGGTTTAGTCGGGTACCTTGGGTCAGGTCTAAGCTGGTTGCCTCATTTTACCCTCATAACTCAACTAGAACAACTGAGCCACAGGTCTCTCCAACCTCTCCAAGGTTATTAGGTATCCCTGACCCACCTTTCACCAAGGAGGTACCTGGCTTGACATTTCATGGGGCTGCTGCACCATCAGCAGTCCTACCAGTCCTCCCTTCCCCAGCAGGATGCTGTTTTAGGTCATGCCCAGGACCTGGAGTTTCCTCCATCTCTGTAGTCCCAGGCCATAAACCTCCAAGCTGTTCCTGAGCCTCAACTCCACCAGCTGATGTCTCTCTCAGACCTACTACAAGCAAACTGCTGCTTCACCCTATGTATAGCCTGCTCTCTAAATTGGCTGCTGCAATCAAGCACCTAGCTACTGCCTGCTCTGACCTTTAAAGTGGCAGGCACCAACAGTGCCCTGCTAGAGGGCCACTGGTGGGTTGGGTGCCCAAATTATTGTTTGCTTGTAGTGCGAAAAAAACCCCCAACTTCATAATAACAAAGTTAGCCAGGTCCAACCACTCATATAGGTTCCTAGCTGGGATACAGGACCTCCACATAACCCAGGAGGTGATAGTCTTACCAGGGGAAATGTCTTGCTGGATTTGGTCCTTGCCCCTGGTGAGGGGTCTGTGGGTACTAGACCACCTGGGCAACAGTGAACATTGACTGCTGGAATGTACTATCCAGCACAGGGTGGCAAAAGCAATCAGTAAGGCTACAGTCTTTGGCTTCAAGAGAGCCAACTTCAATAAGCTAAGATGATTACTAGGAGAGGTATTAGGCTCTTGGAGGTTCAATGAGATGGGAGTCCAAGATGGGTGGTTGTTCCTCAAGGAAACGATCCTCTGAGCTCAAAGGGAGTCAGTCTCAATGTGAACCAAAGGGGACAGGAGTGCTAAAAAGGCCTCATGGCTTAACAAAGGCATCCATGAATTCCTGAGGGCAAAAAAGGAGGCATACAAACAGTGGAGGTAGGGGGATATCACCAAGGAGGATTACACCTCCGTTGCTTGTGATTGCAGGGAGACTGTTAGAAAGGCCAAAGCAGAGATGGAGCTAGGGCTAGTGATCAGAATTAGGGATAACAAAAAGTCCTTTTTCATATCCATAGGGAGTAAGAAGGAGGCACTGGGTAATGTGAAACTCCTACAGGATAGGCTTGGCAATCTGGTGATTGCAGCAAATGAAAAAGCTGGCCTCTTTAACAAATTATTTGCCTCCATATTCCTGAACATAGACATTTCCCCCACTAGGATTATGGATGGACCAAGGGGAGGCACCACCATGCCATGACCTAGTCAGGGAACTTTTGGAGGGGCTGGACGTGTTTAAATCAGCAGGTCCAGATGCTCTTCACCCGCGGGTACTGAGGGAATTGGTGGGGGTCATAATGGGGTCCCCGGCATGGCTTTATGAGCACTTGTGGGACTCTGTCCAGGTACCAGAGAATTGTAAAAGGGCCAATGTGGTCCCTATTTGCAAGAAGGGGAGAAAGGAGGACCCCAGCAATTATAGGTCAATCAATCTTACCTCAGTCCTTGGGAAGACCTTTGAGAAAATTATCAAGGAATACATCTACAAGGGCCCAGCAGGGGAGGTAATGCTCAGAGGCAACCACAATGGTTTCATTGAGGGAAGATCCTGCCTGACTAACCTGGTTTCCTTTTATGATCAGGTCACAAGGTCCCTGGACAAGGGCATCGAGGAGGATGTCATCTTCCTGTACTCTAAGAAGGCTTTTGACACTGTTTCTCACCACATTGTCTTAAAAAAAAAAAGTAGGTGACTGTGGGATTGATGACTACACAGTCAGATGGGGGCAAATTGGCTAGATGGTCACACCCAGAGAGTGGTGATAGATGGGTCATTTTTGACTTGGAGGAATAAGGGCAATGGAGTCCCCCAGGGCTTAGTCCTGGGGCCTGTGATGGTCAACATTTTTATCAGTGATCTGGATGTGGGTGTGGAAAGCATGCTGTCCAAGTTTACTGATGACACCAAGATGTGGGGAGAGGTGGGCATGCTGGAGGGGAGGGACAGAATCCAGCTAGATCATGACAGGTTACAGAGGTAGGAGGATGAGAATAGGATGGAATTCAATGCAGACAAGTGCAGGGTACTGCATCCAGAGAGATGGAATCAGCAACACACCTATAGGCTGGGGAACACCTTTCTTATCAGCACAGTAGCAGAAAGGGATCTTGGAGTCATTGTTGACTCCAGGATGAACATGAACTGCCAATGAGAGGAAGCAGTCAATTAGATAAGACTAACTGCACCTTGTCGTGCATCTACAGATGCAATGCAAGCAGGTCCAGGGAGGTGATCATTCCCGGTTCACCTCTCTGGGTGATCAGCATTGATCAGGCAACAGTTAGAGCACTACGTCCAGTTCTGGGTGCTGCACTTCAAGAGTGATGTGGCTAGCATTGCGAGAGTGTACAGGAGGGACACTTGCATGGTCAAGAGGCAGCAGGGCAGGCCCTATGAAGAGAGGCTAAAGAGCCTGAATCTATTCAGCTTCCGCAAGAGAAGGCTGAGAGGGGATCTTGTTGCCATTTACAAACTCACCAGGGGGAACCAGCAGAAATTAGGTGAGGCTTTGTTCTCCCGGGCACCACCAGTTGTTACTAGAACTAACAGCCACAACTTATTAGAGAGAAGATTCAGGCTGGACATTGGGAGGCAATACTTTACAGTTCGGGCTTCCAGGCTCTGAAATGGACTCCCAAGAGAGGTGGTGCTCTCTCCTACCCTGGGGGTCTTTAAGAGGAGGCTGGGTAGATATTTGGCTGGGGTATTATGACCCCAGCACTCATTCCTGCCTGGGCCACGAGATTGGACTGATGATCTGTTTAGGTCTCTTCCAGCCCTAAGCACTATGAAACTATGCAAGGCATCTGAGTGAAACGGTATATCTGGGAAATAAATTTCTAGAAGAATCTGAGATTCAAGAGCAATTGGAACTATCCTGATGGAGAGGGAGCTGGCTTGAAGGTACTTTATGGGTACTTTGTAAGGTAGGCAGAGTCTTTGGATTTTCTCAGGCTTTGGAGGAGTCCAGCTCCCCATTAGTCAGGGTTGGCAGTATCAGCAGGAAGGCTAATTTCTGAATATGCTGGCAAGGATTCTTTGAAGGACTAGATGGTAATCATATAAAAGGGTAAGGGAATTTGTTTGTCTTTTTGGTTTTGTCTATACACTAATGGAAAGTTTTTTCTTATACAATCCTTTTCTCCTATATAATAAATTCATGTGTTGTTTGTCCCTTTACTGATTGCCTATGGTGAAAAGTAATCTTTGGGTGAGTGATATTTCAGACTGGAAAAGGGGCCCTAAAATTTTTTTCACAAGCCAATGGGAATCCACGCAGAGCTGGCAGAGTTGCTGTTGCTATGAGGTCCCATATAAGGTCAGTGGAGCTGAAGCTTGCAGGGATAAGAAATTATGCCAGGGCAAACCTTATTCCTTTGGATGGGCAGTGGAGTGAAACTCAGGACTCTGGGAGTACCCCATAGATGGGTTCATAACAGGTAGGATTAAGAGAAGCATGCTATTTTAGGTCTCAGATTCTGCTTTTGTTTTCTAAAATTAGCACGGGGACTAGAATAGTGTTTCTTTCTCCTGCCCCTATTTCCTTCTGGCTCCTTCCCTAACCCTCCCATCCACAATCCTGGTTTGTTCTTTTTGTTTAACAAATCAAGTGAAATAACTTCAGCTGCTGCTTAAAACAGCATAGGGTTGGCTAGTTAAAGACATAAGCAAATTTATTGTGTGACTTGCCTTTTGCAATGCTTCCCAGCCAATGTATATCACTGTCTAAATTCACCAGTGTAGAGAAGGATGTTCATGAAGGACCCAGAGGTGCATCCACACATGCAGACATGTGCCTTTGCACAGCTCAGATAGGAGCAGCACAAATGTGAGCCAGGGATTTTTGCCTGAGTGCGCATGCCCAGACATGCACTTTGGTGTGGGGCAAGTACCAATTGGGGCAAAATAATCCTGCCCAGCTCCTCCTGGATCTGCAGCCAGAGGGAGATAAAGCATGGGGCCAGAATCTGTGCTGGCTCCAGCAATATATAAACATGTCCTGGCAAGCAGCTCAGGGCTACTTGCTCTAGACCTTGGTGTACATGATGCTCAAGAGTGCCAGGCTGTAGCCTCTCCATCTCCACCTCTGGAACCTTCTCCTGACATTCTGGATTAACTTTATCCCCCACCTTTTTAATTTTGGATACCCCATCCATGGCCCAACAAATCCCAGGATCTCCTGGTCAACTTTCTCCAAGTGAGCCTTGTACAGGAAGGAGGCTGTGGCTGAGAAGGTGCAGGGCAGTGTGTGGGTAGGTGTATGGGATTGCAGGACTGTAAGAGGGGCTACTCGAGATGTGTGGATACCCTGCCTCTCACAGGGCATAGCTCCTCTCATGCAGCACATGGACTGCCCCCCTCTGCAGGGCTCCATCCCCTCCATTGGGCTACAGATCCCTCCTGCAGGCTTCAAGTCTCCCACATAGCCACTTCTCCCCCCCCACCCCTGCAGGGCCCACAGCTCACCCCCTGCAAAGCTCCCCCACTCCCAGGGTCAGAAAGTCCCTGCCCCCACAGGGCTGCAGCTCCCCTATCCCCACAGCAGCAGTGGTCATGGGGCACTCAGGGTCCAATGCTGTCAGAGCTCCCCCATGGTATGGTGCAGCCCTGATTGCCTCAGAGCCAGTGCCTTCTGTACCGCTTGTCATGGGTGTGGTCCAGCCCAGCATGGTGCCACAGGGGGCCATGCATCTTTCTGCAGTGCCAGGCCACTCACATTGTCACCTGGGGGCTGGCACTGAAAGCAGGGACAAAGTGCCATGCTGGGCTGGGTCCTGTCTCCACAGAACCAGCCCAGCCTGGCAGCATGCAGAGCCTGGACATGAAGGACCTGGCCTGGTGTGATATGCAGTCCCTGTGAGTGGCACCAGCTTCCAGATGACAGCACAAGCAACCTAGCACTGCAGAAAGGTGCACAGCCCTGCAGGACAGCTCACCAAGCTGGGCCACACTCAAGCTGGGTGTCACAGGCAGCCTTGGCTCTGAGGTGATGAGTGCTGTGCCACACCACAGGGGAGCTCTGACAGCATCAGGCCCTGAGCACCCCATAGCTACTGCTGTGGCGGGGAGCTGTGGCTGCTGCAGGGGACCCATGCCCTCTGACCAGGCCCCCTATCCCACGCACAACCTCCCACAGTCCCCCCACACAAGCACAGCCCTCCCCTACCCCACAGTCCCTACTTACCCCTGACAGTGCCTGGGTACTGCCCACTTGCCACACTTCTGCTTGTCCTAGCATGCTAAGGGCACATGCTCCATGTGGTGGGACAGCAGAAGAACATAGAGATGCTCTGGCCAGAAACCAAAGTATCCTTATCTTTAGAGGGCTGGCTTCCCAGTTACCTCAGGGCACAGTCTGGAACTGTGCCTTGCCCCACTTTTTTCTCCCAGGGTATTTTTTGATACCTGGATACCCAGGTATCAGATTTTGAGCCTGCACTGCCCTGAGCATGGGAAACATTTTTTTGTTTGCACCTTTTTGATTTGATTACCTTTTGCAGCATCTCAAACTGGTTTGGGATGTTGCAGGAGGCACATGCATGCTCATCTGGAGGTGCCCAGAGAGAGCAAAGTAAGCTTGTCTCCAGCTTTAATGAATACTATATGAAGCAAATAAAATGTCAATGCCAGTTGGTGAACATAGGTAGAATTCACATCCTATGGATGATTTTTAAGCATCATTTTAGCATTTAGCATTTTTACTAATTTTCATTAAGTGTCTGTAATCTGTGAATAATGCTTCTAAGGAGAAGTCGTAACAAATTGCATGGTAAGCTGCAGAGGATGTCTGTGTAGCCTTGTCAAGCAATGGGGTGTGTGTATAAAAAGGTCTATGTGTTTAATGTTTAAACTTCTCTGGATTGCAACTGAGGCTAGAACATCCAGAATAGACCATGCAGCTTAAACGGAAGATTACTAGAGTGCGGAATTGTTATGACCACGTTTCTTTGTCCCTGATCCACTCTCACACCACCCCCATTTTGATAAGGCTAAGAATGACATAGTTTGGGAATGGTTAAAACATCTTGAGATTCCATTTTGCCAGGTGATTCTCCCAGTTGGTCATTCCACATGCTTTGAACTGCTTTGGTAGCAGAAATAGGCACAAGACAGAAAGCTAGATCTGGCCCTATCTGCGTCCTCTTAAGTTAAGCTAGTGTATTATTTTTTTCCCTGTCTCTCATGCCCAAACTTCCTCCAGTCTGTTGCTATTGAGCTCAAGTGGGTAGAAGGGAGTGAAAGTTTAGGGAATTACAGTGGCAAGAGAAACTTTGTGTGCTAAAAGGTTCCTCAGAGATACAAACACCACAGGGTGAATCACAGTTCAGGTCAGAGATCCAACCAAAGCATCCATTAGAGTTTCCCCTGTGAAGTGGTGATCTGTGCTTAAATATAAAGAGATACAATGTAGAACTTTTGGCTTAACTGCCATAAAAGCCCTATAATACTGTACTGTTTTGTGCCATGCAGGAGGTTAGAAGTTAGGAAGCACTTATACGAGACAGTGGTCCCTGAGGACTCCAAATGTCCTCTGAAAGACCTCTCTCTTTCTCATCCTTACACACTCAAAATCATATGTGAAAAGGTTTTATTATTTTTCTTAGATTTAAACACAAGTTAGTATATTGCTTACTCAAACTCATGAATGAAAGTAAAGACCTAATACCACTGGAGAGAGGGAGTGGAGCATTGGGTAAACTTTACCTACACAGTTCAGCTAAATCTGTCAGTATGGTCCATATCTACTCTGATCTGGATCCTTAAAACCTTACATCTCATATCACATGTCCTGCTACTCACTTCTTAGTCAAACTCAAAGCAGAAAAGCTTTTTTTATTGTTACTTGCATCACAGTATAATGTAGAGACTTAATCTGGGTCTAGATGCTTTACATATGCTTGGTAAGAGTCAACTCGTGTCCTGAAGTAAAAACTTCTCAGAAATCTTCTTCAAGCAAGAAACATATAAAAATGTTTGCCACAAATAATTTCCATTCTTCTAAAATAGTGTCCAAAGAAGAAGATTCCATCAAAGCATCCCCAGGCAGCTATATATATAAGCTTTTTTTTAAGATAAGGAATTGAGGTACAGTGGGATTCAGGGCTAGATTTTGCCACATTATGGAGTGTTCCTTTTGACTCCAAGTGAGCATGAGCACCAGTGCTAGCACATATCATACTGTCTAGTATTGATTGACCTGTTCAAGACCATGCAGAAAGTTAACACCAGAACAAAAAATGATACTCAGATCTCTCCAGACCCAATCAGGAACTTTAACCACAAGGCCATCTGCAACAGGGCCCACACCTGTTACAGGTATGTGCACCCTGAACAGCCCCACATCTTGGAAACATTCCCCTCCCTGCTGTCTACTGTGTCTGATGGCAAGTGCCCACACTGACCTCAGACCTAAAGGGACCTATCAGAGACTGGGGCTCCAGGCCTGGGAATGCAGCAAGCTTCCCAGCAATGAAGCTCACCCAGCAATTAAGCTCATGCTACAGATGGTGATGTAGGAGAAGCCTGATGTAAACATACCCTTTGGAGAGGAGGTCATTGCACTTATATTCATAGTGTGCTTATACAAGAAATTAACCTTGCTTTACTACTACTAGAGCTGTAACGACAATAGGTATCAACTGAGTCATATGCTGTGCAATTCAATTGAATTTTATTTTGTTTTAAGTCACCAAATACATGCACAGTAGAATCACATAAATCATACAGTAATAGAAAAATGAGGGATCTCAGGAAGTTATTTAGCCAACTCCCTGCACAAAGCAGACCATCCCCAACTAGATCATCCCACTTATGGCTTTGTCATATGTATCTCAGCTATGGCTAGGTCATATCCCATATGTATGGCTTTGGCTCATAAAAACCTCTATGGATAGATTCCACAACCTCCATGGGTACCCTGTTATAATTCTTAACTACTTGTATAATGAGAAAAAATTCCCTAATATCTAACGTAAACTTCCCTTACTACAACTTCTGTCATTGCCATTACTGAGAACAGTCTAGCTCCATCCTCTTTGTAACCACACTTCAGGTAGTTGAAGGCTGCTATTAAACCCTTTCTTAGTCTTCTCTTCTCCAGCCTATATAAGTCCAGTTCCCTCAGTCTCTCCTCATAAGTTATGTACCTCAGCTCTCCAACATTTTTGTTGCCCTCCATTGGACTCTCTCCAATTTGTCCAAATCCTTTCTGTGGTGGGGAACCCAAAACTGGACACAACTCCAGATGTGGCCTCATCAGTGCCAAATAGAGAAGAATAATCATTTCCTGTGACTTGTTAGCATGCTCTTACTAATGCAGCCCAGTATGTCTTCAACCTTCTTGGTAAGAAGGGTGCACTGTTGGATAATACTCAGTTTCTTGTCCATTGTAACCTCCTGGTCCTTTTAAGGAGACCTGCTGCTTAGCCAGTCAGCCCCCAGCATGTAGTGATATATGAGATTGCTATGTCCTAAGAGGAAGACTGCACTTGTCCTTGTTAAACCTCATAAGATTTCTTTTGGTCTAAGCCCCGACCCTCCCAATTTGTCTAGGTCTCTCTAACTCCTAGCCGTACCCTCTAATATATCTGCTACCTCCCAGCTTGGTGTCATGTGCAAACTTGATGAGGGTGTACTCCATCCTATCTTCCAGGTCATTGATGAAGATATTGAACAAAATTGACCCAAGAACTGACCTCTGGGGCATTCCACTTGATATCAGCTGCCACCTAGATGTTGAGTCATTGACTACTAAACTTCGAACCTGATACTCCAGCCAGTTTTCTATCCCCCTTACTGTCTATTCCTCTAATCCATACTTCCCTAACTTGCCGGGAAAAAATGTTTAGGGAGATGGTATCAAAAGCCTTTCTGAAATCATGGTATATCCCACCCACTGCTTTCCCTGTATCCACAGAGCCAGTCAGCTCATTACAGAAGGTAACGAGGTTGGTCAGGCATGAACTGCCCTTGGTGAATCTATGCTGACTTTTCCTCATCAACTCCTCCAAGTGTTTAGAAATGGATTCCTTGAGGACCTGCTCCATGATTTTTGCAGGGACCGAGGTATGGCTAATTTCAATGCTGCATGCCTGAGCAATATTCTTATACTCCTCCCTAGTGGTTTTTCCAATACTAGTCTTCCTGTACAATGGGATAGTTTGTTCCTGTGCCCTCAGTAAGGTTTTTTGTTTTTTTAACTACAACCCACTCTCCTGGACTCCTTTCATCCTCACTGTGGTGAGGGATCCTGCCCATCAGTTCCTTCATGGAGTTAAGTCTGTTTTTATGAAGTCCAGGTTCATTAATCTGATGCTTTCCTTCATTTGTTTCCTCAGGATTCTGGACTCAGTTGTCTCATTGCTGCCAAGGTTGCCATGCACTTTTACATTCCTCACTAATTCTTCTCTGTTTTTGAGCACCAGGGTAACAGGACCATGGCCCCTAGTTGACCTCTCCAACACTTGCACCAGGAAGTTATCCCCAACACTCTCCAAAAATGCCCTGGATTACCTGTGCACCGCTGTATTATTCTCCCAGCAGATGTGAGGGTCACTGAAGTTCCCCATGAGAACCAGAGCCTATGATTGGGCAATTTCTGCTAACTGTTTTAACAAAGCCTCATCCTCTTCATCTGGTCATCTATAGCAGACACCCACCATGGCATCATCCTTGTTCCTTTCCTCTCAGACCCTAACCGAGAGACTTTCAACAGCTTCATACTGGAGCTCTGAGCAATCATACAGTTCTTTTACACAAATCATGAGTCCATCCACCACCTCCCCCGCCATACTCTCCTGCCTCTCCTTCCTGACCAGTTTATACCTATACCTATGCAGTCATGTGTGCTATCCCACCAAGTCTCTGCTATTCTAATCATAGAATAGATCTGTGACTCTGCAAGGACTTTCAGTTCTTTCTGCTGGTTTCCCAGGCTCCATGAATTCATGCAACTGAGGTAATTATTCAGTTGCCTTACTTTCTCAGGAACAATACGAAGGCCTCCCCTGTTGCCCCCTCCTGCTCATGCTTCCTTCATGTCACCCACTTCCTCACTTACCTCACAACTTTGGGCTCCATCCCCTGATGAACCTTATTTAAAGTCCTCCTCATTAGGTTAGTGAGCCTGCCTACAAAGATGCTCTTCACTCTCTTTGTCAGGTGGATCCCATCTTTTGCTAGCAAATCAGAACAACATCCCATGAATGAAAAAGCCAAATCCCTGCTGGCAACACCATATGTATGGCCATGCATTGATCAAAAGGATGTGTCCACTCCTGCCTGGGCCCTTCCCCTTGACCAAAAGGATCGAGGAGAACCTGACATCCAGTCCTCATCACCTTTGCTTCTAGAGCCCTGTAGTCACTTTTGATCTGAGCAGGGTCACTCCTGGCAGTATCATTGGTGCCTACATGGATGAGCAGGATGGGGTGGTAGTCAGAGGACTGGATGAATCCCAGTAATCCTTCTGTGACATCTTGCATCAGAGTTCTGGGGAAGCAGAAAACCTCCTTAGACAACAGGACAGGCCATCAGATGGATGCCTTTAACAACTCACAGAAGGGAATCTCCAGCTACCACTACCTATTGCTTTCCCGTGGTGGCAGTGGTCTCAAAATTTACAATCTTGATCATGCCTTACCTGGCCTCTTCCACCAATGGAGCATGCTCCTCTTCCTCTGTTGCTAGGCGTCCAAGTTTATTCTCTAGACAAACTTCTGCAGGTGGAGATGAGTACTTCTGCTTGCTGCCAGAAGGCACAAGCTTTCAGCGTCCACCTTCTTGGGAGTCATCATCGTTCTTTAGCATTGCCTCTGTCAGTCATCCCACCACAATCTAAAAAGTCTCCTCTAGCATTGAATTAATGAAGTCCTCATGGTGGATGATGCTTTGGCCTTGCCACCTTCTCCTGCAGCTCTCTTGCCTCCTTCCTGAGGGGCATCATGAGGAGGCACTAATCACACTGCAGGCACACCCCCACCAATGTTCCCTCAAAGGAGTAGTGATCTGTGAGTGTGCCGCTTTGGTCGATGAGCACATTGCCTCACTCCGTGAGCATGCTGCCTCAGTCTGGCGTAGGACACTTCCTGAAGGGGGATGAGGACCGGGGGCTGGAGACTGAGGCCGGGGGCTGGTGTAGGCTCTGTCAGCTCTGGGGAACTACTCTGCTCCCCTGCTTCACCTTGGGAAGCAAGGAGGCATGTGGCATCAGGGCTGGAGAGTGGAGCACTTCCCTGGAGCTGGCAGAGCCTGCGAAGCAGTTCCCCCGAACTGGTGAAGCCCATGCCAGCCCCCAGCCCCAGCCTTGCCTCACCTCGGGGAAGAGCCACTGCCTGCCCCGAGTGAGGCTCCGCTGGCTCAGAGGAACTGTTCCTCAGGCTCCGCTGGCTCTGCCAGAGAGTAGGTTCAGGCTAGACATCAGGAAGCACTACTTCACAGTCAGGGTGGCTAGGATCTGACACCAACTTCTAAGAGAAGTGGTGCTCACTCCTACTCTGGGGATCATCAAATGGAGGCTAGATAATCACCTAGCCAGGGTCATTTGACCCCAGCATTCTTTCCTGCCCATGGCAGGGGTTTGGACTTGATGATCCTCCACTCGTCAACCCTGACATCACTCCCCATCCCTGATGCCACATCCCTCCTCGCTCCCTGAGGTGATGCAGGGGAGCAGAGCCATTCCTGGGTGGCAGTGGAACCCATGCCAGGCATCTGCCCCTGCCTCACCTCCCTCAGAGCTTACCTTCAGCTCCTCTCCCAGTGTGCTACCCTGAAAAGGCTGTGCACAGCCAGACTTTTAATTGTTTATGGCTACACACATGTGCACCTTAGAAGGAACCTTGACCCCCACCTGTCTATTTGTCCATCCAAATTTACCATGGGCAAAGTTCACTTGGCTAACTAGTAGCCCCTTTTTACATGGGCCAATGAATGAATGGAACAACTCAGTTCTTGACAAATAATGAAAAAAAAAAACAGGACAGGAGTGTTGTTTGGGTCAAAGGGTCAAACCATGAAAATAAGTGCACCTGAGGGAGGCACAGAGCAGAGACCCCTGGGCCTCACACACCACTCCTCAAAGACATCCAGGGAGCTGACGAATGGCACCCACTGCTGCTCTGCCTGGAAATGTGCATGGATAAGTGAGAGAGAAGAGGCTTCACAGCCTCTGAGCACCTTCCTGGCCAGAGCCTCCTTCCTGGTCACTCCCCAACCTTGTTGTCACTGGAAGGAACCTGAAAGCCATAGTCTCCACAGTGGCAGACCAGAACCTGTGTGGAAACTTCAGCTGTAAGCAGCCCTGACTGGACAGATACCTCACAGGTGCAAGCAAAGAAAGTGCTGGCAATAGCAATGACTCAGGCATTGCAATATCCTCCAGCCATTTCTCTGGGTCTCTTAATCCACAACCTCACTTCCTGCCCCTTTTTCCAAGCAGACCTTCCCTAGATAATTTCCCTATAAACTGGTCTATACACTGCCCCTTGTTCCTAAAAGGTTCCCTTTTTCCTGATAACCTGCATCCTCTCACCAAGCTTACAGTGAAAGGAGGTGAGAAAGAGGTTCCAGGAAAACTGCCTAGTGAATTTCCCCTTCCTTTGGACTCTAGTTAAACAAGGGGCTTAATTATTAGGGCTGTGCGAATCTTCATATTGTGCTTCAGATCCAGTGCCACTTCAGATGCTTTGTGTCCAAAGCGGCATGCCCGGATCAAAGTGCAGGCTCAGGCAAGCTATCCAAAGTGGGTTGGAGTATTCAAAGTGCTTCAGATCTGGGGGGGGGGGGGTGGGGAGCAGCGGAGAAGACTGAAATCTGTAGTTGGCTAGTGAGAAGGATTTCTCACTGGCTGCCTTTCCAATGCCAGTGTCTGTGGGGTGGGACTACTAGAAACAGCATAAAAGCCTCTGTATGGAAGCATGCTGTGTCTTTTGCAAGCTTGTTCTCTGTCAGCAACTGTAACAGAGGAACATTCAGACTGATGCGTTGTGGCTTGCTAGCTCAGTACAATTTGAACCTGCCTTCTCCTTTTTTTGTTACAAACGAGTGGGTAGGATTGAGCTTATCTTAATTTAGTTTAGGTATTCTATTCAATTATTATTAGTATTACTATTCAATATATTTCTTTGAATTTATGTTTGCTCTTTTTTGGTGGAAACGTTGAAAAAAGAAAGGTGTGTTTTCCTTGCAAGTGCGATCTATCACTGTGCAGGTAGGCACAGATTCTTTGCATGCACACACACACACAGACACACAAATATACAGGCACTATAGAGAAAAATCAGATATTCATAGCAGAAGACAGACAGACAGTACGCAATTTTTATATAACCCTTAACTCTGAAGCAAGCAATCAAAGAAGAGTCCAGAGCGCACACACAACAAAGGGAATAAAATGAACAATACAAAAGGATTCACACACACACACACACACACACACACATCCCTTTTGCAATACATGAAAGATGAATATGAAGTGTGATGGAAAGGCAGGTGCCAGGTCTTCTGGCAGGGGAGGAAGAGGTGGTAGGGGGAGAGCTAGAGCTGCAAGCCCACCCCCGCATCCCAAACACAGTCACATTCTCTTCCCAAGCAGCCTTGATATCAGTGCTGCCAGTGGAAGCCAGGAGATGGGAGCAGTGTCTGCACATGCTGTCACTGCACCACCTCCGCTCAGTCCAGTAGTGGGCACCAGCAGTGGAATCACTGTCTCCTCCATCCCAATTTCCGCAGTCAGCATGAGCCTCCCACTGCCAGAGGAGGAGCTGAAGCTGGAACCAGGGATGCTAAACATGCTGGCTGAAGCAATTATGAGGATTGAGGGGGAATCAGAGTTTGTGCTCCACACCTCTCAAATTTCCCCCTAGACCCAGGTCTCCTCTGGAAAGCAGCACCTTGAAGGAGGCTGAGGTTGTGGAGACAAGTGGCTCAGCTCCTCCTGCTGTTCAGCCTCAGCCTGCTGAGAAGGGGGAAAAGGCAGAATCCTCATCCTCAACCCAGAAGTGAGGGAGTACTGTAGTGCGGGAGCATTTTGAGCTGGAAGATGATCTCAGGTTTGCCATCTGCCAGCACTGCCGAAGGCACGTGAGCCGTGGCAAGGATGTGAGACCCTTTTGCAACATGGCAATGCTACTGCATCTAAGGAGGCAGCATCCCACAGCACAGAATAATGCAGGATGTGGAAACCTGGTGGAACTCCACATACCTGATTCTCAAAAGTTTGGTGGAGCAACAGAAGGTCTTCCATGAGATGGCTTTGCTTGGGGAGACTGGGATCAGCACTCCCCTGAACAGAGGTGCATGGTGTATCATCTCCCAGACCTTGCTGGTCCTCAAGCCCTTCCTCAAGGTCACCTAGACCCTTAGCACTGGCAATACCCTCCTCAGCCAGGTGATCCCCCTAGTGAGGGAATTGGACTACCAAATGGAGAAGTTCCAGGGAATCAGTGCTCCTGGCTGGGGCAGGCCACTGTCACCAGATGTGCAGGTAGTGGTGAGGCAGCTGAAGGAAGGCATCAGGACATGGCTGGATTCCCTGTGATCTATTATGGTCCAAATGATGATGGGCATGTGTGACCTGAGGGTGAAGGGGAGTATGTGCACTGGCAGCCTCAAAACCCTTGATCACTGGATGCAGGTGCTGGTGAACAGAGTTAGGGAGGCTGAAGTTCAGAGGTAACAGGATGTGGAAGAGGGTGATCCACTTTCCTGTGCCAGCATTTCCAGCACCAGCAATGGTGCCAGCACCAGCCAGTCTCCTTTATCTCCTCTATGCCAGCCCCTGCCAATGTGGGCAAAGAGCATGGCTTCAATACTGGGGTCAAAACACACCAGATCCCAGCCTTGGGGAGGTAGCACTGAGTCTTCTGTGGCAACCTATCTCACTGAGGATGTGGAGCCACTTGACTTCAAAACCTTGGCCTACAGGGTAAACCGTAGCCAGACATGGCAGGATCTGGCCATGCTTCCCCAGCAACACCTGTCCTGTCCACTGACCAGTGTTCCAAGTGAGAGGGTGTTCAGCATTGCTGGGGATGTTATGACACTCCACCACACCTGCTTGGATCCTGCATTGGTAGAGAAGCTGGTGTTCCTAAAGATGAACCTCCTGCTGGTGGGGTTCCCCAAGCTCCACTTGCAGATGGACTGAGTGCCACCCTCCTCAATCCATAAACACCAATTTCCTTTTCTGAGTGTTTTAGAAGCCAAGTAATGCCTCTCTCTCAGCTGGAGGGAGCACTAACTGCATCACCAGCCAGCAGGGGAAGAACACATCCCTGCTGAGGTCATTCACTTGCCAGGATGAACTTGGAGGTATGGGACTGGGGTTATGGGGAAGTAGGAGGCCCCAGGTCCTGGGCATGACCACTAAAACTGCACCTTGCCAGGATAGGGAGGCCTGGTGGGACTGCTGGCATTATGAAAGCCCCATAAATGTGAGGACCAACAATCTTCTGGGGAAAGGCAGGTAGGAGGCACCATAATCTCCAGCTAACGCACATACGCACACAGTCCTGGATGGAGAATGCCCACATCTGTCATGTGTTTGACAGGCCTGATGCTTGCTGGTTGTAGTGCAGTTGTGAGGCTTCCAGTGAGCTCAGCTTACCTGCCTGGGATGCCAGCTTTAGGGTTGAAAACCCCTTTGTCAGGCTGAGGAAGTACCTACAGTTTATCCTGGATGGAAGGAATAGTAAAGAAGCCAGAGGCTGGCCTGGCCCGCAATACAGGCAGGAAAGCCAGTCAGTCAAAATTAAAATGGAGGTGTTGGAGGGCATGGACAGGCTGGTATGAGGGGTAGGGAGGAAAGGGGGATATAACAGCACAGGTAAAAGTGCAGCGGTGCCTGGGGTGTGAGGTCAGCGTGACAGAATTTCACTATATATATATTGAGTCCATGAGTTTCTGTACCTACTACCTAGGAAGCTGAAGAAGTGTAGTTCATAGGCTCAGTTCTAAAAAGTGTTTTGCATTGTAATTTATTCCCTCTCAGGCTCAAGCCTGAGAGACTGGAGGAAGAGTGTTTTTTTGGTGAGGAATGTGCCCCCAGGTTTTGTTGTCTTTGGTAGATTCTGGTATGCAGTTTGTGGGGGTACTGAGGATAGTTTGCAGGTTTTTAGGCCTCTGCAAGTAGGCAGGTATTTGATCCAGCTTTGGATCCAGCTGCTTCAGATATCAGTGCTCTGGTCCAGAGCTCCGGATAAGTTTGGCACTTTGATCACACACACAATGTCATTCACCCATCCACATCATGAGTTTTGCCTGTCAGCAGCTTGAGGTTTAGGGCCCTGGATGACAGACTCCCCCAGTGAGACACACACAGGTGGCAGGCTTCGTGCCCTTGTAGGGCCCAGCACCTGGGCCTCCACTACATTTCACCCCCTTGTGCTCCAAGACAGATGTCGTCACCCAAGCACTCACCCACATCATGAATTTTGCCTGTCAGGAGCTTGGGGTGCAGTTCCCCATAAATCCCTGCACCAATCTTCTTGAAACTTGGCAGGCTTTGTGGCCTGAACAGGGGCCACCACCTTTTCAGTTTTCAGCTTGCTGCCCCTTAACACACATGGGGTCATTTCTGTCACGTGTTTTGCCTGTCCGCATCTTGGGGTGCAGTTCCCCCCCAAACCCCTGCAACAATCTTCTTTAAACTTGGCAGGTTTTGTGGTCTCACTAGGGGCCACTACTCCTGTAGCTTTCAGTCCCCTGTGGTGTAACAGATTGATGTGACAGGAGTTTTGCATTCATGAATTTGGGGTTCAGTTTCTTCCAAATCCCTGCATGGAACTTCTTGAAACTTGGCAGTCTTCATGCTCTCAGCAGAGGTTACTACTCCTGCAAGCTACACCTACATCAGAGTTAAAATAACAAAGTTACAGATATTTCCTTGATTCCCCCATTATAGCCTATAGCCAGATCTACAAAGCAGCTCCAAAGCTTTGGAACTGCTTTGATCAGATCAAAGCAGGAAACCAATGCGGAGCTCCAGATCAGATCACTGTCATCTGAAGTGTTTGGATCCAAAGCCAGATCAGATTGCTGCTGACTCACACAGGCCTATTAATTAGTAGTCTAACTGTTGAGTTTTCACTACTTACACAAAATATATGTAGGTTAGTTAATCTTAAATAAAGGAATAGGTTACCTTAAAGGCTCCCCTTCAAAGTGGGGTCCTGCCAACTGACTTGCAAACTGCTGTTTGCTACCCCTGTTCATTCAGGGAGTCTCCTTTTATACTGTCCTGGGCCTGGACTGACTCCACTTACTTGTTAGGGCTTTTGTCAGACACAGGCAGCAATCACCCACAACCACTCAGCTAGCAGCACTCTCAGCTGCTCAGAGCACATGCCTAAACAGATGACTCACCAAACAAACACTCAGTACACCAATCACACAGGCAGCCCTGGCTCCCTTACCTTCCTGAAGCAGGATCTGGTACTTTGTGCTTGGCACCTCTTACCCTTCCCCCTCTTGTTCCCAGTGAACTGCTTGTAACATGCCGTGTTGCTGCTCCTGTTAGCTTACTTGTGGTTCGCTTGAAGTACTTGTATATATAGTGTTCATGGCTTACTAGAATCATGTTGAGCAGAGCACTTTGATGCTAATAACTAATGATTCTAATAAGTGGAAGCACTGTGCATTTCCCTGCCATTGACCATCTTATGCTGTAATAGAACAAACAGCCATTTTTATTAGAAATGTAATAAGTTGCCCAAAAAATTGGTGTATTAATTCAGAAATCTTATCAGTTCACTTTTCCAAATGTCTGCATCTCTCAAGAGATCTTAATGTGTTGCCCAAAATTCACTGAATAAATGGGGTTGTCAAAGACATTATTGACAAGATAAGATACTTCCCATCAGCGTGTAAAACAAATAATGATTGCTGAAAGAACTTTTTGTTGCTAATTATGACCAATTCAGCACTGGTGTGACATATACTGTAAGTATGCAGTCAAAATAAACAGATATTAGGCTTGCTTTGCTTTTGTAGTGACAAAAGTTGAAACATGGTATGCTTATATCAGGTGATCTACAGATGTTATACTGTAAGATGGAGTGCTTGTATCAGGTGATCCACAGATGGAAAAAAAAATCAATTTCCTGGAAAAGTATTGCTTATACATAAACTGTGTCTTTATTAGTTGACCTTGTATACACATTCACTGTACTAGTTTAATTGTTGCTTTTTGTGCTCATTGTTAATTCTACTAATCCCAGTTTTTTAAATTTTAAGTCCACACAGTTTTTGTGTGAATTGTATCACAAATATGCAACCGTGGCCACACTGTTACATTCCTGGCAGACCTTCTTCAGCTTTAAGAAATAGGTCAGAAGCTGTCTAGGAGGCCTGTGTGAAGCAGCTGGTATTCACTTCAGATTCAGATTTGGCTGATGCTGAACCAGCTGAATCTCTGAATCACACAGGTCCCATCCCCTGCCCACTGTCAATAGCTGCGCCAGCCAGCCCAGATCTGGGCTCTTTGAAAAAAAAAAGCCCTGACTCACTAGCTGTTGTGAGGCGGGGGTCAATCTCTGCTGCCTGCCATTGCTCCCTGCCACATGGGGGGCGGTGCCTTGAGCCCCCCGACCCCTGCTCACTCTCCCAGCCCCACTCTATGGTTACCCCACCCACCCCAGCTCCTGGCATTTTAAAAAAATTCCTGACTCATCAGCTGCTGCTTGGTGGTGGGTGATCCTTGCTGTCCCTCACTGCCCTCACTGCATGAGGAGCTCTTCCATGAGCCCCTCAGAATCCCAAAGGCTGCTGCAGCTGCTGGTGAGACTGGGGTTTCTTTTCTTTTTTTCTTGTTAAAGGGCTGGGAGCTGGGGCAGGTGCGGCAACCATGGGGGGGTGAGAGAGTGGGAGGGGGTTAGGGGGCTCATGGCAGAGTTCTCTGTGCAGCATGGGGTAGCAGGGGGCAGCAGGGATCACCCCCTGCCTGGCAGCACCCAGTGAGTGGGGCTTTTATTTAAACAACTGGGAGCTGGGGTGGGTGGGGCAGCCGTGGGGGGATGGGGAAGCACGTGGTGGTCAAGGGGCACTCAGGGGGGCTGAGGGAGCAGACAGGGGATGGGGCCTGACAGGGGTCTTCCCATGATCTCCTTCTCCCTCCTCTTGCCCTTTATTTACCAGGAAGGAGTCCAGATCCAGCTCGCTGCTGCAGAGAGCGGGGACTGCCCAAATCACCACAGCTCTGAATCTTTTCTGAATTGATTTGGAGAGCTTCAAATTGATTTGGACCTTTTAATTGGTCCTCTGATTTGATTTGAATTGGGAGACAGCCACTGAATTGAGCTGAGTCTCCTCCAAATTAAAGCAGCACCCGAAGCTTTGCAGAGCCCTACTGTCTAGTAGTTTTCAGCATTCTTTGCTCAGTGCTCAGATGAACCTTAGCATTGAAAGTGCTAAGGCAGATCCCAGTTGGGTGGACCTGCCCCATTACCACCCTTCTATTGTTAACCAGTCACAGGAGGTGCTCCAAGCAATCTCATTACAGGCATGGAGGCTTCCCAGAAGATAATATCTTCAGTCCATTCTTGCCATATTAATCAGTTGCTTTAGTTAACTGCTGAGATACAGCTTTATAGGAGTCCACTGTCTTAGCTAATTTAATACCCAGATTGTTAGTGTAGACATAGATTTCCTGTCAAACAGGGCATTATATATTCAGCAGGAACTCGTTTTTTATTATGGATGATTCACAAATTCTTCTGTGCAACTGAGGATCTTTTCATGCTTGTCATCATTTTATATTTAATCAGCATGATTGGGATGAAATACATTTTAGAATAGTGAAATTGTCCCATTCTTTATCACCTTAAGGAAGCAAAAGTTCCCAACCAGGCATGTAGAGCTAACAGAAAAAAAGAACTATGTTGTTTGTCAGTAGGCCAAAAAGATATAGTTGTACTTTTGCCAATGATTCATCTAATCTGGGCTGTATAGGGTAGTCTCCAACTAGCATGCTATTAGCCACTATAAAATGATTGAATACAAACTAAATGAATATATCCTGAAATGTTCTACTTGATGATGGCTTTACTTTGTGAATGGAAAAAACAAACAAGCCTCCCCCACAAAACCTCAAACCTAACCAAACCAAAAGAAAGCAAACCAAAACAAATCAAATCAAAACAAAACAAATCAGAGTTTTCTTAGCAATGTACAACGCAGTGGCAAGTCATTTAACTGCAAGTAATTTATTAAACATTGCTTTTATGTAACTGCAGCAATGGTCAAGCAGGTAGCAACTAGCAAACAAAACTAGATGTATTCAAGAGCAGAAGCCTTGAAATCTAAGATAAAATTCTCTTCCACAGAGGGCAAGTCTTGGGTTTCAAGTTTTGTCCTGTGGTCATCTTATTAGTCATAATGGGATTCAATTTAAGTAGAG
Source organism: Caiman crocodilus (assembly GCA_030014935.1). NCBI lineage: Eukaryota > Metazoa > Chordata > Crocodylia > Alligatoridae > Caiman > Caiman crocodilus. The sequence goes on along the minus strand of JAGPOW010002742.1, from coordinate 57,043,974 downwards.
CCATCAGGAATTTCAGTAGAAATCTTTTCCATCAGAAAATATCACTCTTTTATTGAAACTGAAAGGTTTTGTGGTAACCAGTAGTATAGCTAAAGGGGGAGACTGGGGTAGTAGCCCCAAGAACTGAACTGTGAGGTAGAGGGGAGATAGGGGGCAGTGAATCTAGCAGTTGCTATACTACTGGCTCAGCCACTGCCAATGACACCACTGACACCTAGGATACAGAAGTACCCAGATAAGCCTCTGCTAGGAACACATTCATTTCAACAACACTTGTGCTAGACAACTTTTGAAATGGTTTGAAATTAATAGTATTTATTTCAATTGGCCTGTTTTAACTTACTTTTTCCATTTTGTCTGGATGATTTATATAATTGTGAGTTTTATGTTATAGTTTATCTTTCAATTAATTTTAACATTACATTATATTTCATATACTGAAAATTTCATATCACAATTGTGCTATAATTAATTTATATGATCAAAGACATCTCAATAAAAAATCACTTCAAACTTTCTTTAGTTTTTGACATTTCTGTTCTGTAGAAATGTGACTTATCTTCCTAATAGGGGATGAAATTATTTAAAATGTATGAATTTCACATGGGATGGAATTTCTGGCCACAACCATCAACAAATGCAGTCCAAGCATTTTCTAAACAGGCAAAGTGTTTGAAAAATGTAAATAGTATTTGAAAAATTATATCTGGCACCAGTTCAGCTGAACCATTATTAGCAATATGAGAATTAACCTCAGGTGCCTCCCTCCCGCCCTCCACCCTTTTTTTTGGTTTGCTCTGGGTCACATACTCCTGCTTGAATTGAGTCTAATTGATGTGGTGCTCACAGCATTCTTAGGATGCACGCAAATATTCAAATGAAGTGGTAGAAGATTAGAAGTCTAGTTTAAGTAGCTGGAAACACTATCAGTACAATACTATATAAGTGTTCCAGGGCCTGGCTGTGTGCGCCCTGTGCTGCCAATGGCACCCAGTCATGGAGCTCTTAGGAACACATCCAAGTGTACTTTTCAGTCTTCTCTGTCTGCCTGGAGATGGCTGAGAGCCGCTGAGGGCACAGGTCATGGCTGATTAACTGGCCATCCAAAGGACCATACCACACCCCTTCCTCACAGCACCTACTCTTTGTGTCCCTTTCAGCTATCATACTTTCAGTCAGATCCACAATGTATCTGATATCTCTTCAAGCCTGTCATTGCCCTCCAGCAGTTCACAAGGAACCCTTAACTCTGTCATCTCTCTAACAGACCCTGATGTCTGATGAATCTGATGAGAGTCAAGTGCTAGCAAGCTGGATTTGGGTGCTGGAGGGTTGGGTGCTTCCCTGGCTACAGTCAGAATGGGCTGATCCATGTCAGTGTGTGCATGGTGGAGGAGTGGGGAGAGCATAGGTGGACTCTTTTCTGGATGGAAGCCCATCTCTGTGGTTTGGGTATGGGGTGAGGGGGAGGAGGGCAGAGTCTGGCAGCCATGGTCACAGTTTCTGCCCACAGTACTGCTGGGTCTGTCAGTGGCTCAAGTGTCACCAGGACACTTGAGGAGTTGGGTTGGAATCCTGGTGGATAGGATTCCCCTACCTGTTCAGGGTAGCAGGGCTAACAGCTTTTTGGCCCTGGGGCAATGGAAAGGACCTGGGTTTTCTCAGCCCTTCAGCTGTCAAAGGGAGTGATTTGCTGTGTCTCAAGCTGTAGCAGTAAAATATGTCCCTGAGGGGAGGAAGGGGCATTGAGCAAGGCATGCTAGAATATCAGAAGACAGTACAGATGCTTCTGTCAGAGAGGTAAGTTGCAAGCATCTGTTCATCTGGTGGCAACCCTACCAGAGGTGACTTTTACCTCTTCAGAAGTGATAGAAATTTCTACAGACATGTCATTTTTGTTTCGTTAGAACCTGTTTGAATGCTTGTACAATTTTAGTTTCTACTGGTGGAATTGTGATTCTACCAGTAGAAGTATAGCACTTGTACAAACCCTTAGTAAAATAAAATCAAAGTCTTAACTTGTTTCGCTGTTTAACTGGACTTCTCTAGCAAAACTTTACTCTTTTTATGAATATGTATTATTTCTGTTGGCATAACACCTGGTGACTCTGATCTCATTGTACTAAGCCCTGGACAAACATAATTAAAAGATGTTTCATGCCACAATGTTTACAGTATATCTACCTTTATTTATTCACTATCTATAATGAAGTTTCATTCTACTGCTGGATTCCCCCTACTTAAGTTCAGTGCTGCAATCCAAAGGTGTTACCTTCCTCTTCCTCTTTCTTGAACACAGAAGGAGAGAAGTTTGTTTAGATTTTTTAAACTATAGTTTGTAACTCAAGGCACTTAAACAAAAAAGGAGTATTTCAAACAGGATCTTTCAAAATAAATTGTAGGCACTAAGATGTCATGAAACAGTACTTTTAATTGCCTATTTATTGAGGACTTCAGGTTTATTACCGTTATATATTATTTGAGTTAAGCTAATATATGGCTTTAAAAAGACACTTTACTTACTTCAACAATCTGGTCAGAATAACAGGATTTCAACTCCTCATAAAGCTCTGCCATGATCCAAAGTGGGTATTACAATTTTGGACCAAGTTCCATTTGTACAGTTGTATATTCTTGTTCTATGCCTGGTTCCAAGTTGAGCCATCAGACCTTCACTTCCATGAGCAATGAAGTCACTTTTAAAAATTAACTATTAAAATATTTAGTTAATAAATAATTGGAATAGTGCCTCATTTTAAAAGCTGAGTCTTTTAACTGGCACATTTTAGCAAACTGTCATTTTGATGTTCCTGGGTTTGACACCTTGATAACAAGTGTTTCTAGAAGGTGAAAGTATGAGTCTGGGGACCACTGAGCACTAAAACTTCCTTGTTGCAAATATAAAAAAGCCCAAATACTAAACCTTAATGTGACCTGATGTAAAAAAAAATAAACACAATCTTTAGTTCCATTCACAGTGCTCTCATTTGGTGACTTTGAGGATGCAGAGTTGAGGACAACATTTGAATCACAGTATATAAGTTTGGTCTCGGTCTCTTACATATTCTTTGGAAAGTGGGTACAATGGTAACAGATTGGCTTATAATATAAAATCACCTGGCTGGCCTCGAACAGGATTAATGTGGGGTTTTTTTAAATGAATATCACTTTTCACAAAATAATTGGTAAGAATTTTCCCATTTGGAATTTTCTTCTAGTAAATTTTTACTTCTTCAGGGAAACAATATTTTGGTTTTTATTTTTCTAGAAATTGAGCAATATTCTCAGTTAAATACACCAGCCTCTTATTGCTTTAAAGCCCTTCCATTTAGTACATACATGAAAAAAAGTCAAGGGACAGGTTCCTCTTAAACTCCACTTCTCTGTCTCTGAATTAGAGGCCCAAACATAGAATGACCACAAGTGTTCTTTAACTTACACTCTATTGTAATAACTGACTAGTTTTGTTCTCTAGCCAAAAGCTGCAGGATACTGTACTCAGCTGTGTCCCCAGTGATTACTTGTCTGTCACACTTGTGAAGAAGTTGTACTTCTTGCCTTCTACAGTACTAGTAACATTCAGTAGCAGTCTCTGCAGAAATGTTCAAGAAAAGAGGCAAGTATAGACAAGATAATAGATTTTGTTATTAAAGGGTTGCTATTCCTCTGACCATGTATTTCATTTGAAATATTTCAATTGTATTCTGTTAACTTTTTTTATTGATTTACTTTGAAACAGAAAAGAAAAATAATAATTTCCCAACAGAGACTGAAGAAGCTAGAATATAATACATGTGTCTGCCACCTGGAAAATAACATTACTATAGAAATAGTCATCAGCCTCTAAAGAATATGAAAGAAATACCTTTGCCATTTCCTGCCACTCTCAACTACAGACATTGCTTGGCTCAATAGTATGAGAAACATTTTTCTGTATATCATATAAAGAGTTCTGATTTGTTTGAACTAAAACAAGCCCTTGGCTCGGTTATACGAGCTCTCTTGGAGCTCTGGACAAGTGCCGGAGGACTGGAAGGTGGCCAATGTGGTTCCCATCTTTAAGAAGGGGAGGA
>JAGPOW010002742.1:57023474-57039801 GCA_030014935.1 Caiman crocodilus | reverse complement strand
TATCTTATTATATTCTCATAGATAAACTGAGTGACTGTGATGTAGATGATTACATGGTCAGATGAGTGGCAAATTGGGACTAAAACAAAGTTGGTTTACAGGCAGACTAGAAGAAACATGGAAATCAGGATATTGAAGGAGCTAAGAAACCAGATATTGATAGTGCTGAATTGGATGCAAGTACACGAGTTTATATTGAGTGCTTCTGGTGGCTTTGTTTACAGAAGTGGGATGACTGTTTGAGAGAAGGGATAGACCTGAGATCCACTAATGGATTTAGGTACTACGACATTCAGCACTGAAGTTTCCAACTCTTGGGTGCCTTGGTATGTAATGAACTCCTCATCTGTGCTTCAGGGTAAGCATGTAGGGTACAAAGCAATGTCATGCAGAGATGGAATCCACAAAGACCAGATTTTGAAAGGGGAGCTGTGTAAGATAGTCAGTAGGAAGTGCAAAGGAGGAAAACAGTGCTTACGTCTTCACCTTGAAAGAGTTTGGAACTTATGGCCAGATCCAAAAAGATCTGGAAGTGCATAAAGGGAGCATAATATAGGCACACAAATCCCAAACTGCCAATTGCATTCCTGAACTCCTCTCCCCCAACACACACCCTAAGCTTAGCAGTGCCTCATCTCTCCAGTTTTAAGCATTATGTTTCTTTGGGATAGGGTCAGACATTACACATAAACTGGATCACAAACTTGTTTAAACCTGTAACAGAACTGATGTTTACGGCACATAAACTAGTTTGAAAATGGCTGAAACCGGTTTGAAATAAACCTGGTCGAATATAGTATCAGGCTTAACTGATTTGGCTCAAACCGCTTTATGCAATGTTTGTCCCAGATCCCTTGCTGATTTAAGTTAAATCAGACACTCCCAGCATACTGGCATGCTTTCTGGACTGGGCAGGGCTCTCTGCTCCAGAGAGGTGGGTTGGCCCCTCCCCTCTGATTCCTGGCTGGAGTTCCAGCAGAGACTGCATGTACAGGACATCTACCTGGCTTCTTCCTGCTCTCCCTCCCCACCCCCAAGTCCCCGGGTCCCATACTGAATGTTTCTTTCTTTTAAAACACGAGTAAGTTGTGATAGTTCCGCTCTAACCTAATGGTCGGAGTTCTCACTTTAGAGTCTGGCAGATGAGCATTAATTTTCTCCTTCTGCTAACTGTTTTCAAATCCACAGTTCCAACCTCCTAGTAGAGTGCTATCACCATCAGGATATGGGGTATTTTCACTCTTTCCCATGAAACAGTCATAGAACAAAACATGGAAAGTTTTTGGACCATGGTTTGGAACCAGGCTTTCCTCATCCCAGGACTCTCTGGTCCTACTACTGAACCAGAGAGTCATGCTTTCCTTTTGTTTTCTTCCTAGGAGTTCTTTATGCACAGTGGTACAACAAGAAAGATGAAGTAGAGTTGGGAGGGGACATGTCAACATATTCAATAACCTGTGGTTCTGTCTTAAGGCAAACTTCTGGGAGGAGATTTGTACTCCTTTAGCTAGCAGAAATAATTGAACTGGATCACCCATATCATGAACAAGAGTTTGAATAACTAGACTAAAGTATATTAGATTGTTGTGTTTTAAATAAATAGAGATATACTGTCTTACTTCTTTAAAAGAAATGATGTAGGTGCCTACCTTCAGGAGATTGTTCATCACTGTGGATCTCAAGGTCTTATCCTTGTCCTCAGGCAACAGAAAAATACTGGTACACAGATTAGTTGGCTCACTGTTTCATGTTCTGCCTGTATGACTCCTAGTCATAGGTGCCTAACTGTCCTACATGCTGCACAGGAAGCATAGGTGTTTAATTTAGGATTTTGGATTCTACTGTATGGACCAAATATTTAAGTCTCATATTATATTTGGCTGTTAATTCTAGAGCTGTTTTCCTGCCCTCAGAATTCATATGCATGAACCTTCTCCTAAGCTAAGTATAGACAATTAAAAAACCTGAGGCAGGATCAATTTTCTCTCGACCCAGGACAGAAGGCAAGGGGGACACTAGATCACACTTCTCAGCCTGTGGGATGTTGCCAAGCCCAAACAAGCAGAAGGCATCCCTAATTGGCTGCACCACACCCCTTCCCCCCCCAATTTCCTGCTATGCTCCACAGGGAAAAAAAGCCCCCTTCCAGGGTAGCCTGCTCAAGCCAAGTGTCTGGTAATGAGGGAAGCTCCATACTTCTTCCTAGCCCAGCCTGGGATCCCCAGCCCTGGTCTGCCCTGGTCTGTGGAGGGGGAGGGTAGCATAACCTCCACCCCCCATGGGGCTAGGCCAGTGTGAGTCAGTCATGTGCACAGGAGAGGGGGAAAGCAGTCTCTCCTTTTGGGGATGACCCTGAGCCCAGGGTCTGATCATGTTGGGGGAGGACTTTGCCAGGGATCCCCCTGAGCCCTTGCCTGCTCAGTTGCAGGGGGTGGTGATTCCACATCTAGGATGGCATGAGTCACTGACACACAGAAGGGAGGGGGAAATAAAATCCCCTACCCCAGTCTTGACCCTCCAAGATGGGATCTTTCCAGATGGGTGGGACCAGGCTGCATATAAAGAAGCATCAGGCCCTGCCACTCAGCACAAGACCCCAGGGCTGCCCATCATGACTTCCTTGCTGCTGGTGGTACCAGGCTCCAGCAGAACCTGTCAGGCTGTTGCCCTAAGAGTCAGACCAATGCTCAGGATCTCAATATTGCGCTATTAGGCAGGAGGGTGTGGTGCACAATTGCACATGCACACATACAAATCAATTAAGCACACATACACTCACTAGGTGCATACACCCCTGCTATGCATACACACTCACACTAGCAGCTCAGATACACACACATTCAAAATAATTAGTCTAGGTTCATGCACACCTATCACCATTTTTAGCCCATACATGCTACACACATACCAAATTTAGACAGAATCAGTTACCAACACCTGCACATCCAATACACGTACGCGGATTACTAATTCATATACCACACACACAATGATAGTTATATATGTGTATATATGTGTATTCACTAATTCACACACATACCACCCACCTACACATACACACAGGTGAGTTCCTAAGCTGGGTGTTGTGATGTGTATGTATGTATATCTCTGGTGTACTTGGGATACCTGGGGAAAGGTTAAGGTAAGAAAGTAAAAGTGGAAGGATTTAAAGTTACTAGGACCAGGATTGGAACCAGTAGACTACAGGGGCCTGGGCTGAAGAACTGAGACTTGGGGGTAACTTTAGGTTAATTGATCTTAATTGATTAAAAGACAATGCCCACAGCCTGCAGAACAGGGAAGCATGCCAACACAGAGGCTGGGACTGGAGCCAGAGCTATGGGGGAGCTGAAAAGGTAGGTGCTGGAGAACAAAAGTGGGACTAAGGGAAAGTGTGGGTGTTAAAGAGGGGCTCTGGGTGTGGAGGAGCCAGAGGATGTTTTTCTATCAAGTTGTAGCCAATCCTTTTCTATTTACCCTTGTCTACCCTCCCTATTGTTATCCCTTGCAACTCTTTCTACCCCAAAAATCCTATTTGTTCTTCTTATTTTCCCTCCCTCCCCCCAAAAAAAGAAAGCAGTGCTTTACCTTGCAGTGTCTCATCACTGCAGGAAAGCATGACACATACATTAAACACATACTCACACAGACACACATCTTTTTTCCAACACACAAAATATGAAGCATGCTGGAAAGGAAGGTGCCAGGTTTTATGACTGGAGAGGGAGATGTGGTAGAGGGTAAGTTCCCCCTCCCCCAAACTGAGACACATCCTCTTTCCTAGCACTAGCAGGCATGAGGCTTCTGGTGTTAGTGGCAGCAAGGAGGTGGGGCCAGTGCCTACATCTACATGCCCTCCAGGAACGCCAGCCATAATAATAACCTCCAGCATCACCAGCATGACAAGCAGCACCAGCATGTCATTGACAGTCTCCTCCACCCTCACTTCAGTTCCCATCCTGGGCCTTCCAGTGCCACACAAGAAGCTAGATCAGGAAGCAGTGAACCTGAATGTCCTAGTAAAAGAAATTCTGGGAACCAAAGAGGAATCTGAGTTTGTGCTTCACACTTCTCTACATTCCCCTAGAGCCTTGTCTCCTTCCCCATAAGGCAGTTTGGAGGAGGTTGATGTTGATGTTGTGGAGGCAAATGGCTCAGCTGAGTCAGCTGCTCCTGTTGTTGTGCCTCTCCCTGCTAAGCAAGGGGAACAGGCAGGCTTCATACCTGCCTCCCAGAAGTGAGTGGGTAGTGTGGTGTGGGATCATTTTTAGGTGGCAGATGATCCCAAGTATGCTATTTGCCTGCACTGACAATATAAGATCAGCTGAGGCAAGGAGGTGAAACACTTCAGAACCAGGGGGATGCATCTTAGAAGGCACCATGCCTTTGCTCTTGCTGGTCCACAGCCTGACACCCGTGGGAGTGTGCCCAAAAAGAATTCCCCCTCTTGCTTCAAAGCTCCCATCCTCAAGAAGCAAAGGCAGGCCACTATGGAACAGGAAAAGGAAGGCAGAAAGGGTGGGGGAGGCATTGCAAGGGCAAGTGAGATCACCCAGAGCATTGCAGAGATGCTTGCTCTTGATGGCCAGCCCTTCTCCCTAATTGAGTGGCTAGGATTCATGTGGTATATGGAACTTATGGCCCCATCCTACCAAGTGCCCACATCACATGCAGCTCCTTCAGCAGGATGGTGGTGCCCTCTCTATATGATGTATGTAAGGAGTAATTGAGGGAGACGCTGTGCAAGGCAGGTCCTCAGATAGGCTTGCACTTCCCCTTGGACATCTGGAGCAGCCAGGGTAGAGATCATGCCTACCTCTCCCTCCCAGGGTACTGGTGCCATCAGTCAGGCCAGCAGTGGGCTCTCCTTCAAGCCGAGGTGATGAATGAGTTCCACACAGCAACGGAGATCATGATAGCCATGGTAATTTTGAACCACATGGTGCAGGGATGGCTTGTTGGGCAGGATGAGCTCACCTGTGGGTTCATGGTCACTGACTATGAGGCTAATATAGTCAAGGAAGTCTGTGGCGACAATTGTGTGGCATACAAGTTCCACCTGATACTCAGGGATGCCTTGGAGGGAGATAGGGCTGCCAGTGCTGGTGCTATTAAAACCAGCCAGCTCATTTTGAAATGCAGGAAGCTGGTGGACTACTTCCACTGGAGCATCAAAGGGGGCAAGATGCTGCAGGCCAACAGGCACAGCTGAGCATCCCACAACACAAAATCATCCAGGATGTGGAAATTTGGTGGAACTCTACATACCTCATGCTGGAAAGGCTGTTGGAGAAACAGAAGGCAATCCATGAGATGGCTTTGCTTGAGGACATTGGGATCAGCAGCCCACTTGCCAAAACAAAGTGAGATACCATCTCCCAGATCTTGCTGGTCCTCAAGCCATTCCTCAAGGCCACTGATACCATCAGCTCTAGTTATGCTTTCCTTATCCAGGAGATCCCCATAGTGAGGGAACTTGAGAACAAAATGAAGAAGCTCCACAGGATTAATGTTCTTGGCTGGGACAAGCTGCTTTCAACAAAGGTGCAGCAGGTGCACAAATTGGTGAAGCAGCTGAAGGAGGACATCAAAAAACAGCTGGACCCATTACAGTCCAGTATCTTCCATGTGCTGGTGGCCATGTCTAACCCAAGGGTGAAGGGGTGCATATGCAGCAACAAAACCCTTGATCACAGAATGGAGGTGCTGGGGAACAGAGACAGGGAGGCAGAAGGACACAGGCAGGGGGATGTGGTAGAGGGGAATCCATTGTCCCATGTCAGCATTCCCAGCATCAGCCAGTCTCCTCCATCACAGTCACTGCCAAAAGTCATGGCTTCAATGGTGGGGTCCAGAGGCACCAGAACCCACCCTCAGGCAAGTAGCAAGGAGGCCTTGGTTGTTACATCTCAGCTCTTTGTTCTTGGGCACCCCTGGCACAGGACACAGCCTATCTGACTCACAAAGGACTCATCCTGCCTTCCCTCCCCTCCTCTACATAAATGAAACTGATTAAGATACAGTGAGAGACACACCTCAGACTCTCCAGTTAATGGGGACAAGAGTGAAACAACTGCCCTAGGTCTCATTTGCATTCTAGATGGAACCAGACGATTTTTCATTTACATGAGATGGAGAACAGAAAGACTGAAGCAGAGACTGTGGTGAATTCTTCTGGGAATTCTGGGACCAGAGAAGCGGGGAGCACTGCAAGCTGGGGAATCTGTGCTCCAAATGCTAATCAACCCATGTTCACACACACCCAGCTCAGCATTTATGAGACCAGTTCTAATCTGGATTTACTGAGGACTCCTCCCCCTCCTCCCCCCCTCCAGGCACACCTCCCCCTGTAAGTTTAATAGGCATCTTGGGCCATACATTCCTTGGTCCCACTATGGGAGGCCTATTTAAACTTGATTGACTAAAGCTCGGTTGCTGGGTTAGACGATGCTGAGGCAAGAGACCGAGTCAAAGGGGGTATGGGCAACGTTTGAACAATGGTTAAGGGTTCATCACAGCGTCCAGCCCGTTGGAGCCCTAATCACAGGTGTTGTCATACTTCTCCCGAGACGACTGGTGGGAGTCCTCTCCACAAAAAGTTATGAGCACCCCAATAATTGTCTTAAGTCTGTTAAAAGACTATAGTAAAATCTGGAAAGTCATGCTAAGCTGAGGCTTGTGCACAACAAGTGAAAATTCAAAATCCTGATGCTGCAAGCCATCTATTGTTTCTGAAGAAACCATGAGATATCTCATCAGTATATCTGCTATCCATAGGAATTTCAAGCTGACTCCCAAGTATCTCATAACTTCCTAACATTATGTGTTTCTTGATTATCAGTCAGTTTCCTGAGATGTTCCAAACCACATAACCCCTTGTCAATAGAAAAGACAATGATTTATACAATTGAGGATGCTTCAAAGCAACTGAACTGAGGGTATAAAAAATCTGTAAAAAAGTGTGGGTACTTTAGAAAGAAGAAAACTCCTGTGCTGACACCATCCCATGTTGTTCTGGGGACAGTGGAAGAATAGATCATCTCCCTTCAAGGACTGTGTTAGGAATTTTACCTGTCAGCTTTGAGACTCGAGTACCTTGGACGGGTGAGATCCCAGATGTGTGTCTCTCTCTCTCTCTTTTCTCTCTAGGCATAAATTTCTGAACCTGAACTGTATTAGTTAAGCTTGAACTAAGTTTCCCCAAATACTTAGTGAAACCAGGGTAGTACTGTAATTGTTTGTGTTTGTTTTTCTTTTGCATGGCTATTGCTACTAGTACTAGTACCATTACATATTTCATATACTTAGCAATAAATAACTTTTATAGTCAAACTGGTAGTAATTGGGTATATTTTTCCTTCTCCACTTCTTTCCTTCTGTGCAGCAATGCTTCTCTTACCTAAGCTAAAGATCCCTGTGAAGCCCAAAAATACTGTCAGGTCTGCTCATCAAGAGGCCAAAGATTGGGATGTGCTGAGTTTGAAACACATAAGGGGATCAGCTTGCACAGGCTGATTGTCCCAATTGGACTCGGATATGCCCTTATGAATTGAATGCTGGCCCATGAGGGTGTCAGCTGGACATCCAGCCAGATTCAGAGGGATTCTGTTCACCTGTGTGCTTGTGTCTGACTGCAGTTTATTGTTGCTCTGATGAACTGATTCTTGTCTCATGAGGGTGTCAGCCTGTCCATGCTGATCCACCCAGCCAGGTCAGGGGTGTCACATTAATTTGTGCGTATGACTGATTTGGTGACTGGAGGAACTCAGCCCCATTAAAACTGAGCCCTGCAAGATAGCTACATCGGGGGTGAGGGCGTGCAGAAAGGAGAGATACAGCTCTGTGTAGTAACACAAGCAGCACATTGACAGAATTACCAAGACCCTAGAAACTATCCCTAATAAATTAGCACACCCCAAATTAATGGGCAAATCTGGTAACATCGTGGCTACCTATTTTGGTGAGGATGTGGAGCCTCTGGACTGTGACTCCTGGGCCTATTGGGCAACCTGTAGCCAGATGTGGCAGGTTCAGGCCATGGTTTCCCAGGAACACCTGTCCTATCTGCCATCCTCCTTGGATCCTGATTTGGTGGAGCAGCTGGTGTTCCTCAAGGTGAACCTCCCACTGCTGGAGTTCCCTGAGCTCCATGTGCAGATGGAGTGAGCACCAGTCTCCTCACTCTGTCTGCACCTATTTCCTTCTTAATTTTTTTTTTAAAACCTTTAACAGTGCCTGAGAGGTAGAGGTGGCACTTACTGTATCACCAGCCTACAGGGGAAGAACATCTCCCCACTAACATCCTGTGCCAGGATGGACTTGGAGGTATGGACAGGGTCTATGGGGAAGGAGAAGGCCCCAGGTCCTAAGCATGACCTAAAACTGCACCATACCAGGGTTGGAAGGCCTGGTGAGCCTGCCGGTGGTGCAGCAGCTCCCAAGAAATAGCAGGACCAAGGACTTCCCTGATTAAAGGTGGGTAGTGGGTGATTTATAACCTCCCACCACAATACACATACACAGTCCTGGCTAGGGAAAACCCACACCTGTAAGATCTTTGAGAGGCCTGATGCCTGCTGGTTCCAGTGGAGTTGTAAGGCTCCAGGTGAACATAGCTGCTTGGGATGCCATCTACAAGGTATGGGCTTCCAGCTTCAAAACCTTTTGTCAGGCTGAAGAAGCATTTGCAGTTGGTGTGTGTGCCCTTTGTTAGGGTAATGAGCAATATGAATTTCAGGGAGTAATGAGTGTGCAGCTGAATAAAGGCTTTATCCTGTGTCTCAGCAAAAGCTGCTGGTCTCAAGGCTGGCTGATATATTAAAAGCAATTAACTTGGCTAATGCTTAAGTAAGCAGATTCTTAACAAAAGTTTAGGGTACAAAGTGTGTGATGTGCTGGGTATAAATAGAATGCAGCCTATCAGCTAGTGTCAGGAGACAAAGCAGAAATATGGTCTTGGAGACAGTGCTGAAGTCAGCAAGAAAAACAGAAAGAAACAGCAAGAAATGGCAAGTGACCAAAAGATGGGGGTCAAAGTCTTACACATGTGCTCCTTGCAAGAGACATGTAAATGAATGAAATGCATAGGCAATACCTGCTAAGGAAGCAAACAGTAAACAGGTGGAGCTTGTGATTGTAGGAGAAATGGGTGCAACCAAAGGAGGGACAAAGGTGGGGTGAATGTTTATATGTATGAACCAAGGTGTTTAAAATGTGAACAAAAATGATGTTCAAGGCAGCTCACAGGTTTGTTGTTTTTTGGGAGCTAGTCCGAAGCTGTCTCCATTCTGAATAAAGCTGTTGTGAGCAATGTGTGTTGGTGTTTGTGCCCTGTGTGCTCTGGCTAATGAGTAATAGGATCCATGGGCAATTGGATCGTTTTCTCCCTGGTTGTGCCAGGAGTCAGGGTCATGAAGGCAGTACATCTTGGTGTAGTTGGCAGGATTTGACACACATTTGGAGGGAACTGATCATCCCGATCCTACCAGGGTAAAGCCTAGCTTTCTACTTATGCACTTAAGGCCATCTCAGCTATCATACTCCATCTTTTAACTTTCCCCAGTAGTATGGCAGTGGGTTTAGAGGGTTTTCCTCTGTGTGTAGAGTCAGGGTGACTGCTGTGTTTTTTTTCTAAGTTGGATTAAATGGAATAAGGGTCCTGGACCCCAGTAGAGTCCATCTAACCAGCTTGGATTATGGCCCAGAGTTGGGTTGAGGGAATTTTAAGTAAAGCAACTGCCCTCCAGGCTTAAACTTGGAGTGTTCAAGATTTTTACCTGCAAACCACTAACACCTAAGAGAGAGACCCTCAGAGTGAAACCTGCACTCTGGCTGAATGTACCTTAACTCTGATGACAGCCCTGGGTTTAGTAGATGTAGAATTGTTTAATTGTTTATATTGTTGCTTTTTTGGTTTTTGCTTTGTATCAATAAATTTGCCCATTATCAACTGGCAGGTATTGTTGTCAGTCTAAAAGTTATGCCTGCCCAGCGACTTCACCAGGACACAAAAGTTGTAACCTAACTAATCAGAGAATTTGTTGATGCAGAGTGATCTGTTTAGAGGGGTTAGCCAAAACTTGTAGTAAAGTAGAGTTGTATAGTAAGTAAATAAAATTATAAATGTTGTATAGGAGATGCTGTTTGTTACTGCTGACCAGGAGACTTTGTTTGTCTAGGTGAGGCAGAGTAATGGGCATAAATATATGCTGTGGTCCACTTGGAATTAAGTTAAAACCTCCTGCTGTGTTTACAATAGAAAGCTAAAAAGCAAAAAAGACTCATTTCTCTGCTATAAAATCTGTTTGAATGAACAGGGTCCATTCACCCAAAGGTCCTTAAGAAAATAATTACAGTCTTCTGTGCAAAAAAACAAAACAAAAGTAGGTGTGTGTTTGTTGTGAAGTTTGTAAAGTGTAAGTTACCAGTGCAGTTTATAGTTAGATAAAGTGTTATACAAGCGGTACAGCTTTAGAGAAATCAAAGACAGCTAGAGAAATGTGAGGCAGACTCTAGGATCCTGTGTGCACCAGAAAATAAAGGCAAAAAGCACGAAGAGACAAGGTATGTTACTAGACATCAGTTCAGGCAGTGGCAGAGAATTTGTGATTGGAAGTGAGAGGAAAATTAGTTCTCCCTCCTGCCCTTCCAGGAACAGTGAAGAGCCTAGAAGAGATTAGATTATTAACAGCTGTGGAAACAGAGATCAGGGCCCAGAATTAATTTGAGTTACTCTGAGCAGGAGAAAAAGAGTGATCTTATCAGAGGCATGTTTTGTGTTTTCTCTACAATGTCATAGTTTAAAGGCTTTATTTTTTAGGTGGAAAGAGTTTTCCTGAAGGGATTGTGTGTAGTGTGTAATTTGTCACCCATGTCTTTCAGGGAAACTTTCTAAGTCCTAAAGTAAAGCTTGCTAGCCTGTACAGCTGTAAGAGAGAGTAATTTAATAAATAAATTAGTTTGCAAAGAGCAAAGCAAGAAAAAGCCAGTAATGAGAATGGACTGGGAAGCCTGCAGTCCAGAAAGAATACAGTTAAAATCTGTTAAGGAAAAGAAAAACTAAAAGTTAAGTAAAACCTAGAAAAAAGTGTTAGGATTCTAGAAAGGTGCTGGAGAAAGAGAAGCAGCAAGAAAGATCTAATAAAGAGTCTGTAGGACCTTAAAAAAACCCAAGTAATCTGGCAGTCCAGAGAAAAAAAATCACTGTTAGAGCTTCCAGAGCTGAGAGCCTGCAATCTTGACTGACCTGAGAGGTTGGCCAAGAAGCCCAGAAGTCAGACTGTGCCCATAAGAAGTTAAAAAAAATAGTCTGCTTTAAAACATAACTATAGCTTCTGTATTTAAGAAATATATATAAGCATTCCTCTAAATAAGTGCTTAACAGGGAACATGTTTTTCTCCTTGTTAGATGCACTGTTAACTAGCTGCTTTTGTTAAGAGCAGCTTTAAATATAAAAGTGAATTTATTTTCAGGATTAAGTACAGTGCTGCATCATGTCTATTGTTTACATATGCCCTAAAACCTTGAAAATTTTTGTTGATGGTAAAAATTAGACTTAAATCTTAAGAGAGACTGAACAGGTACTGAGCTCCTGAAATATTTCTGGAATCAGTAATAGGTGGTGATTATGCTAATGAGTTGTACAGGTTCTGTCTTGTATTTAGTAGGGATATGGTTAATCCTTTCTTTGTGGGGAACTCAGTTTCTTCCTGTAAAGAAAGTCAAGCTGCCTCCCAGCTGAAATGAGTCATTTTATCTCCCAGGCAGTAGCTCTATAAAAAGGATGTACTTAGAAGACATTGGGTTTAATTTGTATTGGGTATCAAGCCCTAGGGAAAGAAGGCTATGCAGAATGTGAGAGTCTATCTGTGCTCACAGTCCTCAAAATAGCTTAGACTTTTAGATAACCTTATAAAAAATTTAGTGTTTCAATTTGGGAAATGCATTAAAAATGGGAAGGTAAAGCATCTGTGGTGAGAGAACCTTAGTTTCAGGGTCTGTCTTCTTAAACTTCTTTGAATGTTCCTTCTAGCCAAGTTTCAAGTACTCTTTCCAGTCCTTAAATTGAATTAATTTGAAATAATTTTTTGTGATACTGCAATTAGTTTCAAGTGAAAGATTTGTGTCTAGTTGTTGAAAACAATAGTAGAGCCAGTTACTATGGGGGAGGAAATGCAAAAGCGTAGAAAGCATGAAGGAGACTTTGGCAGAGCTTTGAAAAGCTGAGCACATTTGCCATTATGTTTCTGGTGACAGGAGAGGTCAGTAGCTAGGAAATCACTTCATTTGTCTTTTAGCTGAGTTGTAAAATGTATGTAGCATAGAAATACATGGTAAAGTTTAACAAACAAATGAAGATAGATTTGTGCACTGAGTGGCCTCTTCAAAAACAACAATAGCCTGAGATTAGATTTTTCTTTACTCTCATCATTGTGGGGCCCTGTGAGGGGCTTCTAAGCAGCTGCTCTCAAAACACACTTTCCCCCATTTTTCAGTACTTACTAATGCGAAAAGATCAAGATTAGCACTAAAGCTAGACAAATAATTTGTAATAAGTCATTGGTCGGACAAAAATCTCTCTCCATGGTAATGTTGACATGATGTTGTTGTGATGGGCTAGGGATTATACAAGAAGCATGAATTCTTGTGGGTAATACCTTTTTACTGGACCAACTGTATGTTTGCGATATACCTAGAAAAGCTTTGGATATTGCAATACCCTTCCTCAGGCTTCTGGGAAAACAGACACAGCAGAACTGAGTAGCAGATGGAACACAAGCTTGTGTAATATGGCATATAAGAGAGAAGACACATCATGGCCAGGAGAAAGAAAAATAAGACGGTATCTTCTCTTCACTTGGCAATAAGAGGAAAAAATGACATGTATGAATAGTTATTTTTGTACCGTTTCCAAACACCTTAAATCCCTCTCTGACCGTAGCTTTTGCTTTCAAGTAAAATATATATATTCTTTTTTTACTTCACAACTAAATAAATAGTCTTATTTCATTTTGCAATTAATTGTTTTTGTCAGGATCCTTCTCTGTTCTAATTAATTATATGTCAATTCTGAAGGTCAAGCTTTCCAGCTGAAATGACTAATTCCTAGCAATACCAAATTTCAGGAAAGCAAAGACACGTGTTTTCAACTGCCTTGTCAGTCTTCTCCTTCACTGACATCTTTCTGTGTAATTCAGAGAACAGACTGTTCTATCAGTGTGCAACCTGTATTTCCTTCACCTCTGGCAGTACAAGGGCAATATACCAGTTCTTTTCTGCTTCCATATTTCTTCCATGATGATTTTGTTGTGGTCAGAGATAGCTTGTAAAAGTGACAGTTAAAAGATGGATTGAAGTGATTTTTTTTTTTTTTTAATTAGGGCCCTATCTTCTGAAGGGGTTACTGACACAAATAGAATAATTTAGGAGCAGTAGAATTAGCTATTTGTCATGTCATGCACCAAAAAGAGCATGGGTGGGTGGAAAGACTCGGGCAAACAACAGCTCATTCTATTTTAGCAAATCAGAATGGGCTACCTAATCAAACAAAGCAAGATCTGCCAGAAACCAGTCAAGAGTGACTCAGCATGTAAAAAGATTTTGCTACTTGAACAGAAGATTTTTATAGGCAACAAGCAAATGTTATGGCACTTGGCAGTGGAAAGAGCAGAGGAATGTTTTGGGAGGCAAATGAATTAGGAGACTGAAAAGCAGCACAGAGCATCTGGATAATAAGTAATGAACTGAATAACTACAAAGCAAAACCAGGACTTTGTTTGATCATCAAACTGTGAACAGAATTTTCTGTTTATCAGCCCCTTAAATATATGGGTAGGTTTTAGTGGCAATACCAATGACACTGATGCTTTGACAGTGTCAATATAGAGGCTATAAGTATTTCACAATATTTTCAGTGAGAGATACAGCAGACATGTTCTGTTCAATTTTTTAAAAGGAAAAGAGATCAAAGAGAGAGCTATGAATTGATCTTTTTTGGATCAGAGAGATGGAAGTGACAAAATAGATGATTCCATTAAAAAGCCATAGACATGTAGGATAAACTTACCGATACATGAGAACAAAGGCTGACTGGTCCTGTAGGTAAATGAAAGCAAAGCCAGCCCTTTCTTTGCCAATGGGTCTGGGTTTGGACAGCTGGAAAGAAATTTGAAAAACAGGTTCCTGTAATCAGGCTTTTAATTATGGATACTCAACTTCACGTTGCAGTGAGGAGGGTTACAAAGTTCTGTGCTTATCTGGGAATTCCTCTGACAAATAATGTTAAAGTGAACAAGCAGCACACTGAATTCTCCTTTGGGGCTGGGATTCAGCACCTGTAGCCAACTGGAAAGGAATAAATGAAGGAAAACATCTTGTTATCTGTTAACATGTAACTGCTTCAAAAGATGCAAAATCTTCCTGAAACCTACAGCAAGCTTAGTTATCATTGTCCCTGTTCCCAAGTAAACAACTTCTGGAAAGATTCATGAGGCTCTAGATTCTGAAATTTAGATTCTGAGGTTCAATTCACTACCTTTTGGATGCCCAGATTAAAAAAAAAAAAAAAAATTGTAAGTCTGATCTACCAGTTTCTGACTTTCCTGTTGGATGGAATGCCCTTTGACTCAGCATGCTGGCCAAGAAAAGTGGTTTAAACCTCCCTCCCTCCTCTCCCTCACTGGCATGGGACCACAGCTGGAGTCTTCCTGATGGATGCAACAGCCCCCACCAGGTTTCATGCTCTGGCTCCCTGCTCAAGCAGGGGGGGTGGGAGCCAGCCATCGCCAGACACCAGTCCCTAGCTGGCAGCCTGAGACAAAGGGCAAGGCTGAAGGGGAGTTTAATTTTCCTTCTCTTCCCCTCTCCCACTGGCATAGGACACCAGCCAGGGTGTGCCTGGCAGCAACACAGCAGCCTCTTCCAGGCTTTATCCTCTCCTGCTCCTCACCTGAATGATGGGGGCATGGCCAGATGCCAGCTCTGGGCTAAGGTCCCATGCCAGTGGGAAAGGACAGGGAGAGGGGATTAAACCTTCCTCCCTTCCCCTCTTTGCCTCAGACTGCTGGCCTGGGGCCAGCATCTGGCCATGTCCCCAACCCCATCATTCAAGCAGGGAGTGGGCTGGGGGGAAGCCTGGCAAGGGCTGCTGTGCTTCTGCCAGGCAGACCCCAAATGCAGTCCCAAGCAGGGTTTCCCACTCCCACCCCCACCCCCTTCTCAGCCAGACAGATAGTGCTCTGGCTATGGAGCAGAGGAGTGGAGCACAGCACAGCTCAGGGCTGCAACGTATCCTGGGAAGCTGGAGGACTGTGAGCTAATTTAAACCAGGAAGCATCTGGGACAGAAGTTCCTTAAAGCAGCTTGACCTAAATCACTTAAGTCTAATACTACATTCAACCATGTATATTTTGGCCATTTTGAAAGCAGTTTATGTGCACTGAACAACTGTTGCATTATAGGTTTAAGCCAGTTTCTGTCCCTAACCTGTGAAATTAGTGTGGTATTCATCCTATGTGTGGAGGAAGAATAGGACACTGTAGTACTCCAAATAAGATGTTAGGTGGATCTTTATTTGAAGGTGAATATTCTCCATGATTTTTAGATAGCTTCTCTTGTCTGGCTACGGATGTGATGGTGTGGTGGAATGGGGTTAGGAGTGGGCGAGAGAAAGCTTAATGCTTCTGTGTTTATGTGTATTCAGTGGTTCGGACACTACAGTCTCCCCTCAAGCACCAGAGGGCTGAAATTACTAAGATAAGAATCATGGTCATGGAAGGGCATGTTTCAACTTCATTCCAGTGCACTGACCAAATCCTGAGAAATTGGGCTTTGGGAATATGGGTTCTGATCAGGAGTCTAAGATAAAATTGTGGCTTTGCCTGTAGTGTCTTCAGTGGATTTAGTCAATAGATAGCATTTCTTTTATAAACAACTGCTGCTTAGTTCTAAGCTGGTACAGATATTCAAAAAGGCCAAGGTAGAATCGATATAGGCTACTCAGTTTTCTGTGAGCAGCATCATTTAGATCAGTAGAAAACAGAACACATATTTGCCCTTCGGTGGAGCGGGAGGCAAATCTTACACTGGGTTCTGCCATTTTAAACCAGTTTGCATGCCAAACTTTTGTTCTATTATGGGTATAGACCAGTTTTCATAGTATCACAGTATCTAGGGTCAGAAGGGGCCTAGAGCAGGCCATCTAGTGTGAACCCCCACCAATGGCAGGAGCGAGTGCCAGGGTCACAGGACCCCAGCCAAGTACCTATCTAATCTACTCTTAAAGGTGCCCAAGGTAGGAGCAAGAACAACTTCCCTAGGAAGCTGGTT
>JAGPOW010002742.1:57011132-57023374 GCA_030014935.1 Caiman crocodilus | reverse complement strand
GTCTCCATGTGGACTACCATTAACGGATGGTAATCTGTGGGCCTAACAATCTTTCGGATGCACTCGGTGACGTTCTGAACCCGCGCTCCAGGCAGGCAGCAGACCTCTCAGCCCAAGGGGTCAGGATGGCAGATGGGATGCTCCGTGCCCCTCAGGATGGAGTCCCCAATGACCAGGACTCGACGCTTGTTCCTCCTTTGGGACCGCTTCTTCTTCTCCGCTTGCATTGATGGTGCACGAACAGCACCTCGAGGGGGGTGCTCCTCAGCAGTCTCCTTCAGGGTGGCCAGGGCCGCATACTTGTTCCCAAGTGGTACCTCGGGTACAGACTTTGTAGCAGCATGGGCTGCCCTGTGTCCAGGGGGAGCTTGCTGCCATCAACAAGTCGCTCTTCTGGGTTGGGGGGCTCCTCAGTAGGTTTCTGGCCCTGCAGAGAACAGAAGTATGTTTTGTGTGCCAAACTTCTGTTATGGATATAAACTGGTTTCTGATCACTTATACTGGTAAAAAGGTAACATTTGTACTTGGCCCTACAGCTCTCTACAATTTCTCCCATTCATTTTTCAAAATGAAAGCTGTTATAACTGTTCATACTGTGTGAAATTTGTATATAAAATCAATCTTTATATAATAAGGGTCCTTTGTATACTCAAAGAACTGACATGCAAGTCTTTTATATGCTTTTCAATTTCTTATACAAAGTTCATAATAAATCTTCATTTGCAACGTTTCTGACACTCCACTGAAAATTAATATTTTTATTACTATGTTTTGGTTTTTTGGGGTGTTGGAATGTATTAAATGTCACAATCTGATTTGCTTCACAAAATTCAACATAAAAAGTAATTTCTAGAACTCCTAGATACCAGTACTGTGGGAATTCCATCTAAGTAGTTTTTCTTTGTATTGTATGATACAGTCTAATATATACCTTTTCGTTTTAAATTAATATTGTATCCATATGAGTATTTTTAACTATATTTCAGTTTTAATCACCCAGGAGGGCTTTCCTCCCTGAAATTATGAGAGAGAGAGACTATGGAAGGGGAAAGGGAAAGACCAACTGTTAGATTATTTAAAATAGAAATTATGTTCAAGATGATTACAAGGGTTTGGCTATGACATTTCCCAAATACATCAACAAGAGAACTAAAGGTAATACTGTCTCAAATATGTGCATAAATACCAATAATTGAACATGTAATTGCATCCCTATGTAGTAATACCTACATAGGGACTTAAAATCTAATATAGGCCTCCTAAAAGAGTTTTTTATGCCTTCAATCAGTGGGCATGCAAGAAGTTCTGAGCCCAAACACTCCTATCAGCAAAAGACAATCCCATCAGAGGCTACTGAATATATTTTTAGAGGTATTCAGGTGCGTACAGATGCAAGCAGGGGCACAGTGGGATTTTTAAGAGGTATAAAGGTGCCTGAATCTCATTAGAGTCAAAACATTCAGGCTATTGTATCAGTGAAAATAATCAGAGAAGTGAAATGCGTTGACCTTATCATAATTTAAAAATGGATAATTTACAATCAGATTTCAACAATACCATGAAACAGTGTTGATTTGAAAAAAATGAGCATTTTCTAATGAAAAGGTATTCCACCTTTGGATCAAATATATTAAAAACTTTATAAATCTGGCCCTAAATTCCAGGTTGATGGCTATCTTGGCTTTTTCATTGTACCAAGGTAAGAGGAACAGGAACCTTAGAAAAAAAAGGTGTAGTTACAGGTACACACCTGAAACAGAAGTAATAGCTAGGGAATGCTGCCAGATGTCAAGAAAAATAGTCTTATCCTTTTTGTCAACCCCTGCTAGCTTCTTCTCTGTGGATTGCTAGCCATGAAGGTAACATCCATGGAGTCCAGGAGTAACACGGGACTGTTCCCAAATAAATAATTGACTCCCTTTGTACATGGAGCTGGGAAGGAGATCCATACACAGGGGGCATTTTAAAATGCATGCTGTGTCTTTAGTTTGGGAGAAATTTATACTAGAGAGAGAAATGTAATCTATTGTGTCACTAAAACAAATTGGCTGCACCACAAATTGCCCTGGGGTAGAACAAGATGCTTTAAGCTATACCAACTTAGTATGGCTCACAAGTGGCCAAGAACAGCTAGTTTCAGCCATGTTCCCTGTCTACCATTGCCCTTTAGGGCTGTGCAAAACTTCGGGTCATGATTCAGATTTGGAGATGATTTGGATGATTCAGAGTCCACATCTATGAATATGAATCAAATTTCTGGAAACTTTAGACTTTCTGAATTGATTCAGAACTTCCAAATCGCTTTGGAAAAGATTGGAAGCTGATTCGGCGATTTGGCCATAGAGTATAATGGGGAATCAATGAAATAGATATATCTTTGTATTTGTTTTTTGTCTGATTTGGATGAAACTTGCAGGGATGGTAGCCTCTGCTGAGAACACAAAGCTTACCAGGTTTCAAGAAGATCAGTGTGGGGTTTCAGAGGGAACTGCATCCCAAATTCCTGAAAGCAAAACTCATGTCATATGTATGTATTACACCACAGCGGGTGAAAACCCCTGATGAGGCCACAAAGAATACCAAGTTTCAGGAAAGTTGGTGCAGGGGTTTGGGGGGAACTGCACCTCAAGCTGCAGACAAGCAAAAGTCATGACATTAGTGACGCTGTGTTAAGACACAGCGGGGTGAAAGCTGCAGGGATGGTAGCCCCCGCTGCGTCCATGAAGCCTGCCAGGTGTTGAAGAGATAGGTGCAGGGGAGTTCTGGGGCCCTGAACCCCTAGATGCTGACAGGCAAAATTTGTGACATGGGTGGTTGTGTAACTGACCGTCTGCCTTGGGGCAGTTGATTGTCTGTATTGATTATTTCCTCTCTTAGTCTGTGTTTTTGTAGGTGTTAATTGTTGCTAATTAACTGGCTACATTAGCTAGCTACTGTGTATTGAGCTGGTCCCTGAGTGAATCATGACTGATTGATAACTGGTAACACAGTAGTTTAGCAGCCATGCCTGCAGTACTGTCTCTACCTCCCACCCACCCAAGCCAGACACAGTGAGTTGCACAAGCACCCTTGTCATGAGTTTTGCCTGTCAGCAGCTAGAGGTACAGGGTTCCAGAACCCAGAACCCCCTTGCAACCATCTCCTTGACAGCTGGCAGGCTCTGTGGCTACAACAGAAGCTACCACTTCTGCAGCTTTCACCCTGCTGTGCCTTAACACACAGTGTCACCCATGTCATGAGTTTTCCTTGTCCACAGCTTGAGGTGCAGTTCCCCCCAAGCCCCTGCGCCTATCTCCTTGAAACTTGGCAGGCTTTGTGGCCTGAGCAAGGGGCACTCACCTGCAGGGTTTAGCTGGCTGCACCTCAGCGCACACAGGTTCATCTATGTCACGACTTTTGTCTGTCAGCAGCTTGATGTGCAGTTCCTACCAAACCACTGCACCAAACTTCTTGAAACTTGGCAGGCTTAGTGGCTTCACTGTAGGCTACCACCCCTTCAATTTTCATCTCCCCTGTTGTGTAACGACATGAGTTTTGCTTTCAGGAATTTGGGGTGCAGTTTGTCCTGGACCCCTATACTGATTTTCTTGAAACCTGTTATATTTTGTGGCCTCAACAGGGGATACTGTTCCTCCAGTTTTCACCCATGTGTGGTATAACACATAGATGGGACATTGAGTTTTGCTTTCAAAAATTCGGGGTACAGTTTCCCCCAAACACCTGGACTGATAGCTTGGCAGGCATCATGCTTTCAGCAGAAGCTACCAATTATGCAACTTTGATCTAAATCAGACACAAAACAACAAGGTTAGATATGTCATTGATTCCCCATTATACCCGATGGCCGGATCTCCGAGGTGCCTGGAAAGCTTTGGAGCCACTTTGGCCGGATCAAAGCAGAAACCCGGTCCAGAGCTCCAGATCAGATTGCTGGCATCTGAAGTGGCTGGATCTGAAGCTGGGTCAAATAGCTGGCTACTCGCACAAGCCTATTTCCTGTGTACTATGCTCCCCACTAGTCAGAGATTCTGTATGGTGAAAGGATGTATTGTCCATTTTCCATTATGGAACTTTTCTCATGGTCTGGAGGGTAAATAGAAATATGCTCTGTCAGCTCTTGTTTCCAGGCCCCCTACAGTCATTCCAGCTAATTCTACTGGAAGGTTGTACAGGTTTCTCTGTCAGTGGTTCTGGGGCACTTACAAGGAAATAAGTAAAATATGGATATATGTTCTCTTCCACAGAACAAGAGAAGCACAGCAAGGGAAAATTAATGTTTGCCAAATGAGCGGAATTGATAGAGAAAGCAAAGGTAGCTCCAAACTGCTGGGAGAATATTGTTAACAATATGAAGTTAGTTATACCTACTGTACATACACAATATGGTGAGCTTAAGAACTTGCTAATGAGTCCTGCAGACCCACAAGGTAGAGGCAATGTATTGTAATTGAGATTGTCAGGGGTTTATGCAGACTTTACAAGACCCTGGAGGATTTTTAAAGAAAAGATAATGTTTTAGCTGTGTGCAGTGTTTGCAATTTAGGAATAATCAGTGCACAGAATGTTGCTTGCCTTGAATAACTGCTTTAATGTTTGTCTGTCTTGCCACAGTGCAGGCAGGAATTGATAAGCCTAAAACACACAAGGAATAAAATTAGCATACCCCTACAACATACATAGTTTGTAAGAGTTTATCAGGTCCTTTTTTATTGTCTGGAATCACAAATGTATCATGGAAACAATGGCCTGAGGGTAGGGAAGAGGTGTGAGGCACTGAGTGGCATTCAGAGGAAAGCTTTGAGGTGTCACTTCAGATTTCTTCTGGGAATTCTTTACTATAATTGCATGGTTTTCATCATAGCAAAATAGGCCATATGCTCTCTGCCTAAGTAGAAAATAACTACAGCCTTAATAGCAAGACAGAGGAGGAAACATGGTATTCTAAAAATAGGGCTGATTTTACTTACAGCATAAAAGCATTCCAAAATAGCTAACTGCCTTTTATAATTCCTTCTTTTAAACAAAAATTGCCAAACTGCTGGCAGTTGTTTTACGAAAAACAAAAGAAATAGATTCTTCTAAGTCTCAATTCCCCAATAATTTTACCTTTGTTAATTCTGTAATAACATTTTTGAACTAGTAGTGGAGTTTCAGGTCGACCCTTGTAGACTGTACAGAACACCCAGGTGAGTACCTTCACATTGGTTTATATCTTGTTTAAAGTGCACTAACAGGGATCAGGTGGTTGGTAGGAGAGTTTTTATTTCCATCTGCTCATTCATGTGTCAAGCATAAGATTGAAACTAACATGTAACAGATGTCTCTTTACATAAAAGTAGAAAGACACTTATTTTTTTTTTCTTAATCCCCCATCACAGCACACACTCTGAGTTTTTTTGCTTGGGACTGATTGGGCCTAGAGCTCTGATATGGCTTCATTATAATGCCCATTTAATGTTCTTTTCCATATGTAGTGTTTCTGCTATTTTCTTCTGTGATTTCATCACCTCTTGTCCATCCACAATGACTGTTACTCTCACTGGTTATATATGTATTTTATTGCTTTCCATCTGCTTCTGTTGTTAATTGTACTTTAGCTGGATCATTAGATCTAGATGTATATCCATGTTTTTTTTGTGAGGGGAGCATGGCTGTCCTGCCTGGAATTTTTAATTTGTATCAGTGGCTATATGTGGTCTCTTATTGCTTCTTTACTTAAATAGCTTTAAGTCAAATTCCTTGCACTTTTTCACAGAATTTGTGTATAGGAAAAACTAGCTTAGCTTTAAGCATAACAGATGCTCAAACACTTTTTAAAATAAGTTTTCAACACATTCCTGTCTTCTTCACTGACATATTCCCCTCTATAGACATCTCCGTCTTTTTAACAAATGTATATCATTATGCATTTTCTGTACCAAAATTGGCTCTGTAGGACTCAGAATACATTCGTTCTGAAGTTGTTGGAAAGTTATGCATGATTATGGAATTTTGCCAAATTCACGGTCCATTTTGAATGCAGCTCATCCTGAGATATTCATTGTAGTGTAGATAGAATGGATTTGAATTCTTCTCATATCATGTAATATTTTTGTGGCCCTATGGGATCAGGCCAATCAATGCTCAAGATCCCAATATTGTGCCATTAGACAGGAAGGCATGGTGTACACTTGCACATGCACACACTCAAAAATCAATTAGGTGCATACACCCACACTAGGTGCACACACCGGATC
Organism: Caiman crocodilus; assembly: GCA_030014935.1. Taxonomy (NCBI): domain Eukaryota; kingdom Metazoa; phylum Chordata; order Crocodylia; family Alligatoridae; genus Caiman; species Caiman crocodilus. Next base: position 57,017,138 of record JAGPOW010002742.1, on the reverse strand, counting down.
TAGGTACATACATCCCTGCCAGGCTCATACTACCAACTCAAGCACATACCCATCCAAAATTACCAGCCTGGGCATGTGCAGATCTATCACCAATTCAAGCACCTATACACTATACACACCAAAAGTTAGACAAAAATCAGTTCTCAATACTTGCACACCCAATACACATACACAGATTACTAATTCATATATCATACACACAATGACATATATATGTATATTCACAAATTCACACACAAACCACCCACATACACGTAAGTGAGTTTCTAACTTGGATGGTACAGTGTGGGTACGTGTGTGCTTGGGGTACTTGGGATACCTGGGGGGAGAAGGTTAAGGTGAGAGACAGAGTTAAAGTGTAGGGAGTGAAAGTTACTGGAACCAGGATTAGAACTGGTAGACTGGAGAGAAGCTGGTTGAGGAACTGAGGCTTGGGATTACTATAGGTTAATTTACCTTAATTGATTAAAGGATAACGCCCAAAACCTGCAAAACAGGGGAGTGATGCCAGCACAGAGGCTGGGACTGAAGCTGGAGCTACAGGGGAGCCAAAAGGTATGTGGGGAGAGGGAAACTGGAACTGGGGCTGCAGGAGAGCTAGAGTGGATGTGAAGGGAACTGGGACCTGGCTCAGGGGTGCTGGAGAGGGACTGCTGAGGAGCTCAGAAAACTATGGGGGGAGGGTCTACTGGTGCTGGGAGCTGGAGAAGGGCTCCAGCTGCCAGGAAAACTGCAGGGCAGCCTGGAGGAACTGTGGGGAAGTCGGTGGCAGGCCAGAGGATTGAGTGGGAGAGGGGCTGACTAGAAAGGGAGTGGGGAAAGCCAGAGAACAGAGAGAGATGGGGCAGGGAAGGTCAGGAAGAGAAGGCAGAGAGAAATAGGGAGTTGAGAGAGGCAACAGGAGGCAGAAAGGAGCGGGGCTGGGAGGCTGAAAGTGGCAGAAATGAGAGAAAGGAAGCAGTGAATGGAGGGAATGGGACCAGGAAACTAAAAAGGAGCAGAAATGGAGGGAAAAAGGTAGTGGACAGCAGCAGCAGGGCAGGAGGATGAAAGTGGCAGAAATCACAGGAAGGAGGTGGTAGATGGCGGAAGTGGGGCCGGGAAGCTAAAAAGCAGCAGAAATGGTAGGAAGGAGGCAGTGGACTGGGAGGCTAAGGGTGGCAAAAAAAGGAGAGATAGAAGTGAGAGGAGATTGGAAAATGAAGGTGGGGTGGGGCTGGAGCTGAGAGAGAAAGAGAGAGAGAGACTAGAATTTAAAATAGGGAAGGGACCGGAGTTCAGTAAAACACAATCCAACTCAGGGTTGCAAATGACAGTGGTTTTATTGAACAGGGGAAATGGTGACAATATCTTATTGGTTCCTTTGCACATGTATGCGTGCACATGTGTATACACACACACTAACAGTAGGGGTTAAAGAGGCTTGTTGCAGGAGCTGAAGTCTAGGAGGAGAAAGAGAGTCCAAGTTGTAGGAGGAAGTGTGCAGGTGATATCTACCTATCCCAGGCTGAAGATTGATTCTCAATAGCCAGTCAAGGTCGTCTTCAGCTCAGTGTTGTTCAGAGGGGGTCGCTGGCAGGGCCCCTGGGGTGGGTAGGTGGTGTGATGTGGAGCTTGTCTGTTCCGGATGGAAAATGGCATCCCAAAGAGTCAGTCATCACTACCCCTTTTTATGGGGCAGACTACCTATGATCTCATATTGGTCAATCCTGTCCCAGAGGATTCCAGGTGTTCATACTGAGCATATGCAGCCTGGCACAATGGTGGGTCGCCTCATCTTTTCTTTCTTGAATGCTGACGGTAATTCCAAGGGCTAGGTCCAGGTTTTGATGGTTTGGTTATTAAGAGGGAGCGGTTTTTGGACCTACTGCCATTGTCTTTCAAGCACCCTAATTCATCCTCATTCATTCAGGAACCAAATTACATAGGAAGATTGGTCTGAGTCATAGGTTACAACATACTTACAGAACAGAACATGTGGGGACAAGATAGAGATTTAACAAAAAAAATGGAAACTTGACATATGCTAACTTACATATTTAGGCCTAAATCATATAGTATCAGTAAAACAGTAATATAGAACAGTAAAAATCAATATAAGTATATAATAATTATACAATATAAAAACAAAACAAGTACAAGTTGCTACCAAAATAAAATGTTGAAGCTTATCCTCTGTCTTAGCTCACTTACAGGGAATAGAGAGGGAGAAAAAGTCAGAATTAGTTGGGGAAGGAAAGGGAATGCATACCTATACATGTATAAAAAAAAAAAGAAAGAAGAAAAATGGGGGGTTATATTACATTTTGTGTCTTCATTAAACATGCTGGGAGGACACAACATTTGTTACTAGAACTTCTTCTATTTCCAGATGTTTCTGATGTCAAATAGTTCCAATCTTATAGGACACAAAAGAAGTCTGGGTAGAAGTATTTTAGAAGTGAGTGGTGAAAAGAAATTAATAAGACTAATGCAGTTGGCAATAACACATGTTTATATTTAGAGGGCCAACTTATGGCCTTAGTTGTATCTGTTCAGTCTTATCGGAATCATTTGTTCATTTTTCAGAAAACAAAGACTCTCTATGGATTGATGTGTTATTGCTATAAAGGATATTATATGGGCTTACAACCATTTAACAATCTGGCATTTGTGGGATTTGAACCATGGAGACTTTTGTCCTAAACCAGCTGTTATAGCAGCTGAACAGTGTCTGGGATCATCATAATCTTATTTCAAACCCTCATCACTAAATGGCAGGGGAGTTGCACTCTGCAAGAATTTTCTGTCTAAAAGCAGCTATGACTAAATTATTAGGAAAAGTGAAACTCCTGGATATAATTTTGGAAACCACTGAATTATGACTCATTTTCAGCATTTGCCACACTTACCTGAATTTGCAGTGTGTTTTTTTTTTTTCTTTTCAGTCCTAGAAAAACATTTTTTATCTGGAAGGGTTATTCATTCTAAAAGCAAGAATCAAGTTTATGCATCTGCTAAGTATCTCTCATTTGAAGACTAGGCCCTTCTGACTTTGGTTTATTTGGGCCCCAAAAACGGAGATATCTAAAATCAAGTCACTTTGGAAACCTGAAGCCTCAGAGTTAGTATGAAGCAAAGACACAAACAGACGTTTAACTGTAGTCTATTTTTATGCTTTTGATTCATATAAAGTGATAAGGACAAATACCTGTAGAAGAATAAACAAAATGTTACTTATAAAATGTCTATGTTTACACTAATCTACTTTTACCAGTAAAAGTGCAGCCAGGAGGGCATGCAACCAGAGGATATATATTTGCCTTCTAAATCCAGATTTGTCAATAATAGAGAAACATGTGGAAAATGTAACATTGTTACTTCTCTTGGAATTTGAATCTAATTGACACTTGTAGTTTGCAATGTTGTTCCTGAGAAAACACCCTGCACCATAGCAATGCCTTAACTTTAATCCACGTTTTCTTGGTTAGATTAGGTTAGAAATTAGAAGCAATTTTTTCCTTTACATGTAGCTCACTCCTAAAGGAAAAGGAAGCTACAACATAGTTCTTTCTGCCAGTAAACTGATAAAACTTTTTGGGGAGAATCAGTCCAGAGGAAAGCTAGATACAATGAATTGTGTGTTTGGTTTTATGCAAGCTTCACAGAGTGTCTTTCTGAAAAACATTTATTTTTACAGAGGAGAAGCAACTCTTTGGTTTCAGACAGAACAATTTACAAAACTGGTGCAAAAGAACCTTGTTAACTCTTAAGAGCTGCATCCACATGAATGGGAACATGCATTTCCCTGGGGACAGCTAGCAGTGCCGATATTTATGCTGCTGCTAGTTGTTCCCAGGCCTCTGCAAGTGCATACTGGTGCATGGCAAATTGTCCCAGGTGGGGTAAGGGAGGCTGGAGATGCATCTGAGCTGGCTCCAGAAACCTTACCTGGGATTCTGGGGGACTATCAGGGCTTCAGCAACAGTGATCTGGGCATGCAGAGCCTGGCCAGCAGCAAAAGCACGGCTGGTTGTCCAGGCTCTGGTTTCTGGCAACACATGCAGCAGCCACATGTGCTGCTCTGCTTTTTTTTCCACTGTATTTTAGATGCTGGGATTTCCCAGTATCTAATTTTGGTGCCACACTGCATATTTGGATCCACATGTGCCTCACCCATTTTGTGGTGCCTCAAAAGGCTTCGAGGTGCCACAAACCATGTGTTTCAACTCATATGGAAGTGGCCAAAGATGCCGTTACTATCCTCCTCTCCATATTTTCATGACATTTTTCAGACTGATGGCATTACACAATTTTAATTCAAATTGGATTTGCTCAACATTTTAATCAATTTTCCTGTTTCTGCTTGGCTTTGATACTTGAGGTTCATAGATTCATAGACTAATAGATGTTAGGGGCTGGTAGAAACCTCATGACATCATCAGGTCCAGCCCCCCTGCATTTGGGCTTGGTGATGGCCTTGGTGGTTTATAGGGTATATACCTTAGAGAGAAAAGATGCTCTGGGACTAAGGCACTTAATTAAGACTTGGGGAACTTGAATTTAATTCCTGGTTGTGCCTCCAACTTCCTGTTTGAACTTGGAGAAGTCACAGGGCTAGACGCACACCAGGAAAAAGGCATTAAATTCTACCTAAATACTTTTCTCACGTAAGTTCAAAATTTAGATCCTTAAAAGCTGGTCAGGTGTTACTGAAATCAGTCAATGCTTAAACTCTATACATACCACATCTTTTGACAGTATAGTTCATCAGTTGTCTCAAGGTCTACTTCTAAGCACAGAAACAACCATCTAGTTCCTAATGTTGCAGGCAGGAGGCTCATAGGTCATACATAAAATTTATTAGAATTCATAAATTAGGTATTCCTCCCTTTATATCAGCTGAGGGACTTGATCCTTTAAGTGTGCTCTGACAGTGCTTTTCTGGTCATATTTTGTATAGAACACAGTTTCTACCACTCTTGTTTTTCTAACTACATTGCAATAACTATCTGTCTTTAATCAAGGTCCCAGTGGTTACAGTAACACCCAAGATGTGGGGGACCTGAGCTTGACAGGATTTGAACCTGTATATGTCATTTCCCATGTACATAAACCAGTCAGGAGACTACATGTTATTTGATATGGGTCTGATCATCCTGCTGTTTGAATCAGACAGGAACAGGAGTGACATAGTCATTTGTACAAGTTGCATTGCTGTTCCTGGCAGGTTTGTCCTAGGAAAATATGCAATAAATTTAGAAATGCATATAACCATGTCCCAGGAAAAAGCATGACACAGTTTTCCCCCATATACTTCAGAGGGACTTGAAATAGGACAATGAACTTGTAAGGCTTTGGATCCTGGGACAAAAGGCTCTCTTTCAGGACAAATAAGTCTGTTTATAGCCTCAGAGCTTTTCTGAGGTGGTACCAGGTAAGTTGGTGGGACACTAAGGACATGTTTACACATGCTTCAGGGGAGGGAAGAGGGTGCTTTAATTACAGCAACTCTCAGGACCTATTCTTATTAAAGAACCTGCAGTGTCTCATGTTTTCAGCAACCTGTGCCTCAAAATGGCAGTGGAAGTGCTTTAATTAAAGATCTTCCAATAAGCTTTAGTTAAAATGGCTCCATCTCCATTTTGAAGCACAGGGATGCTGAATACATGAGACCCAGAGGATGCTGGAACTAATTAGCATGCTTCAGTAGACTCAATTAATTGAGTGTGCTCTGCTTCACTGTAATTATAGCACATTGGAGCAGGTGTCCTACATGTCTACAGGCACCCTAAAGCTCTCCTGAAGCTGTTATATTTTGTATAGAATAAAGATGCACCTTTTTCAAGGAACTGTATTCTGCTATAAAAGCCAGACACTTAAAACATCCATAGATGCTTCTCAAGCAAATCCCGGGACATCATTCTTCCCTTGTACTCGGCCTTGGTGAGGCTGCAGCTGGAGTACTGTGTCCAGTTTTGGGCTCCACAATTCAAAAAGGATGTGGAGAAGCTTGAGAGAGTCCAG
>JAGPOW010002742.1:56977501-56995451 GCA_030014935.1 Caiman crocodilus | reverse complement strand
TGAAGGCTGAAGAGATCCAGATCCCTCAACCTCCCCTCATAGGGTCTTTCACGGAGGCCACTAATCATGTGAGTGGCCCTCCTCTGAACCCTCTCCAGATTCTCTGTGTCCCTCTTGAAGTGTGGTGCCCAAAACTGGACACCGTACTCCAACTGCAGCCTGACCAATGCCACAAAGAGGGGGAGCATCACCTCCCTTGATCTGTTGTTCATGCATAAGCTAATGCACAACAAGGTGCGATTGGTCTTGTTAATGGCTTCATTACACTGCTGGCTCATGTTCATCTTGGAGTCAACTATGACTTCAAGATCCCTCTCAGCTTCTGAACTGCTGAGGAGCTCATCCCCCAACCTATAGGTGTATTGGGAATTCCTCCTCCCTAGGTGGAGTACCTTATATTTATCTTTGCTGAATTGCATCCTATTTTGTTCTGCCCATTGATTCAACCTGTCCAGATCAGCCTGTAACTGCTCCCTGCCCCACAGTGTGCTAACTTTGCTGCATAACTTGGTATCATCTGTGAACTTGGAGGGGGTGCTCTCCACACCCTCATCCAAATTGCTGATGAAGATATTAAATAACATCGGTACAAGGACTAAACCCTGCGGGACATCACTGTCCACCTTCTTCCAGATCAAGAATGACCTGTTCACTACTACTCTTTGGGTGTTGTCCCTAAGCCAGTTGGCTACCCACCTGACTATGTAAACATCCATTCCACAGCCTGCTAGCTTCCCTATGATAATAGGAAGTGAAACTGTCTAATGCCTTCTTAAAATCCAGGTAGATGACATCAGCCTCAGCTCCTGTGTCAAGGCAGTGTGTGACTTCATCATAAAAGGCTATAAGGTTTGTCAGGCAGGATTTACCTGTAATGAACCCATGCTGGTTTCCTTTCAGTATCATTTCCCTTGCTGGGCCTTCACAAATGTACCCTTTGATGTTTTTTTCCAGTGTTTTCCCAAGGATAGAAGTAAGGCTGACTGTCCTAAAGTTACCCAGTTCATTTCTTCTCCCCTTATTAAAAATGTGCACCACATTGGCCCATTTCCAATCCTCAGGGACCTGGCTGGAGCACCATGAGTACTCAAACAGCCATGCCAATGTCTCAGTTACGACATTGACCAATTACTTCAGCACCCATGGATGGAGGTCATCTGAACCAGATGATTTGTACCCATCCAGCCCTTCCAAGTGCTCCTTAACTAAGTCAACACTAACCTTTGGTGGTCTGGTGCCTTTTGGACATCTGTCTATGCTCACAGCAGGGAAATTGTCTTGGTCAGTACTTAGATCATTATGAGTGGATATCTGAACAGAATGGGATGGGCACTAGCTACTAGGGCCAGCTAACATAGGCTAAATTGGTAAAAAGCTGGTGTAGAGAGGCATGAATACTTACTAATGTAAAGTCTCATTATTGTATTTTATCTGAAGTGTGTCAGTCCTCACCATGATTAAAAAAAAAAAAAGCATGAGAATATGAGCTGGTTGAAATGTTTTACAGTTTGTTTGTTTTTTTAACAGAAAACATCAACTCAACAAAGATAAAATTTTAAAGGGAATGGGGAGAGATTGATGGCAGAAGGGCTAGTAGCATTAGGTAACTAGAACTTTGGGGCTGAGTGAGAAGAGAAACTTGATCAGAGCTTTTTCCTAGTCAGATCAACGCATAACCATTAGACAATATTTTAGCCATCGCCTGTCTCTAATTTTTCAGTATGGATTTCAACTGGTCTTCGGTTCATCCCAACACAACCTCCCCCCCCCCTTAAATGTATCAAAGAATGGGGAATTTCCTTTACTTTCTCATTTTTGTCCTTTTTCTCTATAAGTTCTATAAAAGAGTGTTAGACGACATGTTAGATGAGATGATGCAAAATAAGGTCTCATTCTTGAAATCTAGTCTGCACAAGTAAATTGTGTGTGAATGCAGAGACCCATACATTTATTTCACCAAGACCAGTACACATAAGGATGCAACTAGGTGGATCAGGTTTTAGGATCAGTGTTTTATTTTGTACCGATCATAATATCATATCCTGGATATCTTGGAGTCAAAGGAAAGCCAGTAAAACAAAATACAAATTTGTCAACCATAGTTTTCTACTATATCTAGATTTAACTCCTGAGAGTGGCTAATGCAAGAAACCAGGTGCAACTCCCTAGTTATTAGCTACCAGTAAAAGTTAGAGAAGTTATGTATGGCCTACTGGGGACATCTACACAATGCAATAGATGTGACTGAATTTTCTTCACAGAAAATTTAGGTACATTAAATGGTACTTCTGCATGCAACTGAACATGCACCCATTGGGCACATCCAGATGAGCATGCACATGCCTTTTGCAGCATCTCAAATCCCTTTGAGATGCTGCAAGAGGCACGTGCGAGAACAAAAAAAGTTCCCTGTGCTGCAAACTTGCAGGGCAGGGGCCAAATGAGATCCCAGGATATCCAGCAGTCAAAAAAATACCCCTGGACAGGAGGGGGATGGGAGGAAACTGAGGCAACTGGAGGCTTGAATTCCTCCACATAGCAGTTCTATGGCTGACCCTCACCCTGGTGCAGGGCAGGCAGCGTGCCAGCCTCTGTGCTGGTAAGTAGGGGATGAGAGGGATTGAACCCATCCCCTACCTTCTCCCTGAGCTCCCTGGATTGCTACCTCACCCAGGCCCAGCATCCCAGCAATTAAAAAAAAAAAAAGTGCCCTGCACTCACTGGCAGTAGCATCTGCCATCAGGGTCACTGGAGCCTCTTGGCAGAGGCCCCCTGCCCAGTGGGGAGCAGTGGGAACCTGCTCTCGCCACCTGGCACCCGCTCTGCCATTAACTCATTGTTCAGGTGTTGCCAGGGTTGGCAGGGCACTGTGCAGCTCTGTGCACTGTCAGACAGCTAGGGTCACTTAGGCTGAGCAGGACTGGGCCCCAGGTGGCAGCCACAGTGTGGGAGGGCTGTTCCAAGAGGCTTCAGCTACTCTGATGACAGCAGATACTGCTAGTGGGTGTGGGGCTTCTTTTTTTTTTAAAGTGTCAGGAAGCTGGGGCCAGGTGAGGCAGCCATCAGGAGTCTGGGGGAGCAGGTGGGGGAATGGGGATCAGGTGGGACAGTCACTGGGGGGAGTGGACGGGGCATGTGGCCAGATGAGGCAGCCATTGGAAGGCTGAGGGAGCAAGTGGGTGTGTTGCATGTGGGCCCTGCAGGGGGGTTGGTAGCCTCTTTGAGGGCTATGTGGCCCCAACTGGGGGGGGTGTAGCCCCTGTTGGGGGGCAGTCCATGAGTGCAGGGGCAGGTGACCCACCCCTCCTTAGCAACCCTACCTACCCTTGCTCCTACTTGGACATCTTTAAGGGTAGATTAGATAGGTACTTGGTTGGGGTCCTGTGACCCTGGCACTCATTCCTGCCATTGGTGGCGGGTCAGACTAGATGTCCTGCTCTAGGCCCCTTCTGACCCTAGATACTATGAACCCTCCAAAGTCCCTCCATGATCCACTCACACACCCCACAGCCCCCACATCCCCCTACCCCTCTTCGCAGGCCCTTTCTCCAAACCCCACATACCATCAGCACATATCCTTCATGCCCAGCTGCCAGACAGAATTAGACATGCTGGCAGCAGCTGTGGCTGCAGGAGCAGCTATTCTCACATCCTGGTTAGTGAAGGGATCAGGGGAGTTCTAGCTGCTCTACAGTATGAAAACCAAAAGCAAACAACAAAACATATCGGTATTTAAATTCATTTTCTTAAGATGATTTAGCAAAACCTCCAGTTTTGGGGGGTTATTTTAATTTTAAAATCCATTTCTTCCCCTTCCCCAACCATTTCTGGCTTTGTCTCTCCCTCTCTATTCCCAAGATAAGTATAAGTAAGTTAAGATGCAGGATAAGTTTTACATTTTATTTTATGTAGCAAGTTTTATTTTTCTCTCCCCTCCTTGCAAAGAGTGCCCTTCTACTTTGATATAGATATCCACTGTTTTATAAGTGATGATTATCATGTTTTATATTGGGGTTTTTTTTAACTGCTGTAATGTCAAGCCTCCATCCTGTCTCCCCTGTTGTGTAACTTATGACTCACACCTACCCCTCTCATATAACTTCATTCTCGAATGAATGGGTATGAATGTATGAATACGGGTACTTGAGAGACAATGGTAGTAGGTCTAAAAATAGCTCCCTCTGAATGACCAAACCATCAACACCAATACCTGGACCAACAGTCCAGCCCTTGAAACCACCCTCAGCATTCAAAAAACAAAATAAGAGGCAAACCACCATTGTGCTAGGCTGCACATGCTCAGTAAGAACACTTGAAGCCCTCTGGAACAGGACTGACATTGCCTGGACAGGCTCTCCCCATACGAGATCAGAGGTAATCTGCCCCATAAAAGGGGTAGTGAAGACCGACACTTTGGGACATGCTTTCCATCTGGACCAGAACCATGCCACACCATCTATCCACCCAGAGGCCCTGCTGGTGACCCCCCTCTGGACAACACCTACTGGAAAAAGACCATTTGCAGCCTGTATAGGTAGCTATCACCCCTCACCCTCTCTTCAACCAAGGACTTGGACTCTGTTTCTCTTCCCTACCTGGACTCCAGCCCTTCGATTGAGTCTCTTTCTCCTGCTGCCAGTGTGTGTGTGTGTGTGTGTGTGTGTGTGTGTGTGTGTGTGTGTGTGTGTGAGAGAGAGAGAGAGAGAGAGAGAGAACCAATAACCTCATGTGGCTGTGTGGTGTGTTGTCTGTTTAATAAAACTGTTATTTGGACCCCTGATTTGGGTTTTGCTTTTCTCTGTTTCATCCCTGCTCCAATCTTTGCTCCTTGCCCCTCTAACTTCTGTCTCATTTCTCCCTCTTCTGCTTCTGGCTTACTGCCACCTCCAACACCTGTCCTGAGCTCCTTTCTGCCTCCAAACCCTCTGTTTCCTTGCCACTGTCTTATCGCCACTGCCTTTTCCCCTGAGTAACCAGGTTTCTGCCTCAGTTTCTTTCCTAGTTGTCTCCTCCTTGCCACAACTAATCTGCCCACCCCAATATCTCATCTGTCTGTCTCAGTTTCCAGCCCCAAGCTCCCAGATTTTTCTCTTTCTTTCCTGGCTATCTCCTTGTCACCAGGCTTCTTTTTTTTCCCCCTTCCCTCACATGCACCAATGACTTCAAGTAATCCTGGGGCCACTTGATCTTAAATAAACCCAACCCTCAGTTCCTAAGTCAGCTCTGTAGTCCACCAGTTCCGACAACTTTTTCTCCCTGCACTTTAACTCTTTTTCTCTCTCCTTAACCTTCCCCCAAGTATCCCAGGTACCCTAAGTACACACATACATACTGTACCTTCCAAGTTAGGAACTTACTTATGTCTAGGTGGGTTTTATGTGTGTGAACTGGTGTGTGTGTGTGTCTTATTGTGTGCATGACATATGAATTAGTGATCTGTGTATGTGTACTGAGTGCGTGGATATTGATGATTGATTTTTTTTGTCTAATTTTTAGTGTGCAGTGTGTATGTGCTTGAATTGGTGATAGATATCCATGTGCCTATGCTGGTTTGGATGTGTGTGTGCCTGAGCTGGTAGTGTGTGTGTGTGTGTGTGTGTGTGTGTGTGTGTGTGTGTGTGTGTGTGTGTGTGTGTGTGTGTGTGCACCTAATTGATTTGTGTGTCTGTATATGTGCTATTGTGTCACATCCTCCTGTCTGACAGTGCAATATGGGGATCTGGAGAGTTGGCATGGCCCCACAGGGCAACAATTATAGAGACACAGGTAGTCTTCCAAACTGTTTTAACACTGTAGATATATCAACAAAACATTGCTCAAATGATTGCTGTCTCTCTGTCTCACTCTCTCTATATAGTGGTCTTTTGTTCTAATTGTGGAGGAACAAGGATTGTGGGGTATTTCACAGAGTGACTTTGTGATTTGTTTATCAGGGATTTTCCAGTTTTCAAATAGGGAACACCACAATTCATGATAGGGATGCAAGTGGCAGGACCTAGACAGAGGAACCTGCTCAGATCTGGCACTTCGGACCCAGCTAGAGGTGGCTTACCTCCTGGCCAGTTGGGGCTAGGAAGACATGCTTTGATGGTTCAAAGCAGGCTACTATATTGGGAACATCTTTCATGTGATAGCTGCTAAGATGGCTGGGCAGTGGCACACATGGCAGTAGTGCCACCCAAAGAGCAACTCTGAAGTCACAGACCATTGGCAGTTGCCCAAAGGGGCAGATGCTTCTACTGACAGTGTAGTCCCCATCTGGGTCTGGCAGGTGTGCAGCAGGTTACAACCAGGCAGCATCCTCCACTGCCAGACTGCTGCAGTGGGTAGGGGTGCAGGGAACTGTTAGAGCTGCTTCAGAAGTCAGGTGGCACAAGGGGTAGTGTCCCCAGATACCAGTTTGCCTGTCCTCAGAAGCTCCTGAGAGTGAGTAGCCCTGAGCTACTTGCCAAGGCAGCTTATTGTACTGATGGGGCTAGGACAGGGCAGCTTTTTACACTGCTGGAGCCAGCACAGGTGCTGGCCACAGGCTCTATCACCCCCTGGATATAGATCCAGGAGGAGCCAGGCAGGGCTTTTGCCTCAGTTGACACTGAAGGGACAGGAGGAGCCAGACAGTGCATGTCTGGGCATGATGCGGTGAAGCAAAAAGCTTTGGCTCAAATTTGCATCACTTCTATTTGAGCTGCTGCAAGCACACATACCTGCATGTGTGGACACGCCCATTGGGATCAAATTTGCCCCCAATCAGTGTCTACGTGTTCTCTTCAGTGCATTATTTTAATGTGCCAACTGTTAGTACTTTTATTTACAAACACTAGAAAATAGTGTGTTAGACTAATCTACTGTGCAGTAATTGCTCCAATGATGATGCTTTACTGTGCAGTAGATTAGTTTAACCCTTTCACTCTAAGAATGAAGTGACAAATTTTGCCTGATCTGGCCACATAAAGTGGTCCGTAGCTGTGACTGAACAAAAGTGCATAGCTGCAGACTGCTTCAGAAATGGCTGATGATGAGGCTAAAATCTGAATCTTCATTGTATGAGGGTTCAGATGAAGACACTTCAAAATAGCATCTTCTGTAACTTGTGTCTGTCTTGTTGCCAGACTCAGAGCTGTTTTCAGAATGGGAGAGCAGACAGTTTGGTTTGGTTTTTTTTCAGCCCTCCTCCTCCTAAAGGGTGAGGCTCCAATTGCCTCTCCCCATTCTCCAGCACCAGCTGGGGAACCCCTAGAGTGAGATCCCTCTTCTCTCCTTACCCCCTCCCAATCTGAAAGGCTGGGAGGGAGGAGGGGCCATTGCTAGGGGAAACTGGCTGCAGGCTCAGAATGAATAGTGAACTTCTGTTTGGTCTAGGGTATTGTAACTCAAAATGCTTCCTGTGAAGCATTCTCAGTTACAGCGTGGGGCTGCACTTCTCTCTGCACTCTTAGTTACTTTATCGCCTTACATGCTGCTTCTTATACTTAGAATTCTCTCCCTATTTGTCACTCATATGACTCCTCTGACTTTTTCCAAATCCCTACATAAAGTGCATATTTTCTCTGAAGCCTCCAAACAATAGTCACTAAAATAAGATGCAATATTCTATATCTTCATCAGTGACTTGGGTGAGGGGGTAGAAAGCACCCTGTTCAAATTCACAGATGACACTAAGATGTGGGGTGAAGTTGGTACACTAGTAGGAAGGAACAGGCTGCAAGTGGTTCTACATATATTACAGGGGTGGGCTGATGAGAACAGAATGGGGTTCAACACTGACAAGTGCAGGGTAATGCACCTGGGGGAAGAACCAGTGGCACAACTACAGGCTGTGGACTCCCTTCTCATCAGTGTCGAGACAGAAAAGGATCTTGGAGTCGTCAATGATGCCACAATCAACATGGGCCGACAATTGGGAACGAATTCAGGAAGGCCAATCATACCTTGTCGTTCATCCACAGATGCATCTCAAGCAGGTCCAAGGTGGTGATCCTCCCCCTCTATACGACACTGATCAGACCACAGCTGGAGTACTGCATCCAGTTCTGGGTGCAATAATTCATGAGGGATGTGGCCAAAATGGAGAGGGTCCAAAGGATGGCCACCCACGTGATCGGGGTCAGCAGGGCAGGCCCTACGAAGAGAGGCTGAGGGACCTGAATCTATTCAGCCTCCAAAAGAAAAGGCTGAGAGGGGATCTAGTGGCAGTCTACAAACAAGTCAAGTGGGACCAGCAGGCATTGAGAGAGTCCCTGTTCCCCCTAGCACTCCTGGGAGTTGCAAGAAACAATGGACACAAGCTAGCAGAGTGTAGTTTCAGGCTAGACATTAGTGTGAAAAATCAGAAAAACCTCCTTAGAATGACTTCTTGCAGATTGTTAGGACAGGTTAAGTGACATGGCTATGTACCATCCCTATGACAGTTGTGCAGCGGCAGAGGAGGACCAGAGTTCCCACTGTGCACATGAACAGTGAGTGAACATGGGGGTCCTAACCAATTGGAAATCACCAGGGGAGCGTGACTAGCTGGTCTAGTCCACCTGGGCTTCTAGAATCTACCCCTGTGTGAAGCCCCTGATTGGTTGGAGAGTTTATAGGAAGGGCATCACGCCTCAGAGTGGGGTCCTTCAAGCCGTCCTTTGGACTCAAGTGTGGTAGAGGACTGATCATCCTCTGCTAGGCTTGGAGTGCACCCCTAGGCCGTCTCCCATTGACCACATAGATTTGTTCTGTGACCATTGGCCGTACCCTCGAGGATTATACTGCTGCAGCCATCATATCGTCTTCACTTATGTCGTCTCTCTCATCATTGCAGTAACGAGTTATCTCCCTGTTCCTGTTGTTGTTGTCATCCAAGTTGAAGCCACCCGTGAGTAAAGTTAAGATTATTTTCTTTGATTAATTCGCCTTGTCTGCACTTTATACTCTTCCCCTCCCCCTCATCCCTGGCGGATCCCAACACACCTGGGCTGACTGCAGTGCCCGGGCTTGCCTGGTGTGTACCTGGTGTTAGTTCCCATACTTTAAGGGGAAACTCACACCACAATTAGGAGGTGCTATTTCACTGTCAGGGCAGCCTGGACCTGGAACCAACTTCCAAAAGAAGTGGTGCTGGCTCCTACCCTGGGGATCTTTAAAAAAAAGGCTGGATGAACATCTGGCTGGGGTCATTTGACCCCAGTACTTTTTCCTGCCATGGCAGGGGGTTGGACTAAATGACCTCCTTAGGTCCCTTCTGACCCTACCAACTATGAAACTATGATGCATTTATCCACCTTAATGTTTCAAAGTTGTGCCTGCACTGCTTGACACTTGCCTATTATCTGATCATCTACTATATTATTTGTTATGAATTATTCCAGTTTATATACTGTGATCGCCAGGGTATTATGACTATGTGCTCCTTTAGTAACATCAAACATATATGAAAGCCATTGAACACTGTCACTGTCTGTGTACACTATTATTTTCCATCTGTTTTATGGTTTTATATAGCTATCTATCACCAAATATCACATTGCCATCCACAGAAAATACAGATGCTATGAATGCTTTGGTTCTTCCCCTTTTGTCACCATAGAACTCAAATATATAATATATAATATAGTATTGCTTTAGTATTGAAGATCTCTGTCTTCCCACTGGCTGCAAGCACCAGGTTGCCTGACAAGTCCCTCAGGGGTCCAACATTTTCTGAGACTCTCTTTTTGCTCCCCACATACTTGAAAAACGACTTCCTGTTGTCCTTGATCCTAGTCATTAGGCGGAGCTCTACTCCCACTTTGGCCTTCCAAATAGCCCTCCTATACTCCCGAGTACAAGAGGAGTATCTTGAAAATCTTGAAAGCAAAACTCATTATGTGTATGAGTTAAGCCACAGCAGGGTGAAAACTGTAGGCTTGCTAGCCCCTTCTGAGGTCATGAAGCCTGCCAAGATTTAAGGAGATAAGTGCAGGGGTTTGGGGGAAACTGCACCTCAAGCTGTAGACAAGCAAAACTCATGACATGGGTGCAAATATGTGTTAAACCACTGTGACAGCTGAAAACTATGTCTGTGTGACAAAGGTGCTTTCTGAAGGCTCTATGAAGATTAGACCAAGTGTTTTTTTTTCTGTATTTGTTAAGATATTACACTATATGTTATTGCTAAGAGCCTAATTAAAGTTTAAGATGTAGTGAGGCCTTGTATAAAGTAAGGCCTAGTAAACTTAGCAAAGCCTTAAGTATTAAGGTGTAGTTAAAATTAACCTTATCAAAGATATGCAAGGCTTGTACTGCTATTGGTCAGTCTAAGGACAGTTGAAGTAAAAACAATCTGAGTGGTTGTACATTATCAGTACCATTCAGAAACTATAAATTGACTGGACTATCCAGAAATCATTCTGAAGGAAGATACAGCTCTGTGAAAAGGATTAGTTAGCTGTTGGCCTGGATGAGTGGCCCCATGGACCTTGAGGAGCCCAAGAACTAAATTCCAAGGTCCTTCCTGGTACCTCTCGTACAGTGCTGATCAGGAACACCTGACTTCTCTGAGCTTTGTGGAAAGAGAAACTTGTTGTACATCAGGCATCAGAGGGGACTGCCAATAAGTTGACAATGTGAATTGTTTTTGTCTGTCATTGTTTATCTTGTTATTATGCATAATTTTGTTTTTGTTAAGTCAACAAACCTTTCTTACCTTTCTACCCCCGACCATACTTTCAATCCTGAAACTTCCTCAGGTGGCTGGGACAGGCACAGGATGGTAAAATCTACAGGGATGGTAGTCCCTGCTGCAGCCAAAAAGCCTGCCAGCTGTTGAGGAGATAGGTGCAGGGCTTTGGGGTTCTTGAGCCCTGCACCTCTGGCTGCTAACAGGCAAAACTTGTCATGGGTGCTTGCACAACAGCTTCCTCTCATCAGGCAGTAGGACTGAAGATACTCCATAACTTGTCACCAAGACCTGAGGGTAAAAATTGACCACACTATTAACATGAGATGGCAGTGCAATGCAGTAGCCAGCAGGACCAACAATTACACTGGCATGCATCGATTGATGCCTCTCCAGAAAAAAAAAAAGCATTGCAAAGAAGTGATTCTCTTGTTCTAGTTGGCTGTACTCAGCATTGGTGAAACTGCAGCTCAAGTACTGCATCCAGTTCTGGGCTAGGAATACTAGTTGTAATGGTCACAATCTGGACACCCTAGTTGTGAAGTAGTTTTTCCTAATGTTGAACCTGAAATGAGGCTGAAACGATCGTCCAGGAGTTTGTGAGCATTACTCCTAGTTGTCCCCAAGGGTGCCCTGGTAAATAGTTGTTCACTGAGCCCTAGATGTACTCTTTTGCTGTAGCAGTAAGCCACTACCAAGTCCCCTCTCAGCCTTCTCTTTTTCAGATTTGTAACTGTTGTTTTTTGTCTGATTTGGATGACTCTTGAATGGGTAGTAGCCTGTGCTGAGAGCATGAAGCCTGCCAAGCTTCAAGATCAGTACAGAGTTTGGGGAAAACTGCACCTCAAGCTGATTACAGGCAAAAATTGTGACATAGATGATCCTGTGTGTGTTAAGGCACAGCAGGATGAAAATTGCAGGGGTGCTGGCCTCCTCTGAGGCCACAAAGCCCACAAAGCAGGAATAGTAGCCCCTGCTGAGGCCATGAAGTCTGCCAGCTGTCGGGGAGATGTGCAGCGGGGTTCTGGGGCCCTGCACCTATAGCTGCTGACAGACAAAATTCATAACATGGGTGCTTGTGCACTTGACTGTGTCTGTCTTGGGGCAGTTGATTGCCTGTATTGATTCTTTCCTCTCCTTAGTCTGTGGTTTTGTAGGTGTTAATAATTGCTAATTACCTCATTACTTTAGCTAGTAACTCTGTATTGAGCTGGTTCATAAGTCAATCATGATTGATTGGTAACTGGTAACACAGTAGCTTAGCAGCCAATCCTGCAGTAGTCCACCCCGCCACCTCCCCCATGCCCCAAGACAGACATAGTTGCACAAGCACCCATGTCACGAGCTTTGCTTGTTCACAGCATGAGGTAGTTTTCCCCAAGCCCCTGCACTTATCTCCTTGAAACTTGGCAGGCTTCATGGCCTGAGCAGCCCCCCCCCCCCCGCAGTTTTCAGCCCGCTGCACCTTAACACACACACAGTGTCATCTATGTCATGGGTGGCTTTCTGGCCTCATGAGGGGCTACCACCCCTGCAGTTTTGAGCCCAGTGTGGCTTAACACACACACATGACATGAGCTTTGCTTTCAAGAATTTGGGGTGCAGTTCCCCCCAAACCCCTACACCAATCTTATTGAAACTTGACAGGTTTTGTGGACTCAACAGGGGCTATCGTGCCTGCAGCTTTGACCACACTTGTCTTAACACATACACGTAGTACAAGTTTTGCTTTCAGGATTTTGGGGTGTAGTTTCTCTGGACTCCCTGAATCTATCTTCTTGAATCTTGGCATGCATCATATTTTCATAAGTAGCTACAATTTTTGCAAGTGTTATCAAAATCTGGCCAAAAATGAGAAATTTATAGCCTGTTTTGTCCTTCCTCATTAAATCTTATGGGCAAAATGTTGAAACGGAATTGAAATGGCAAAACATTTCAATGGAACAAAATGGAACAGACATTTCAACTCAGAACAAAAGTCAAAATTAAACACTATTCTGTTGAAATGTCAGGATGCTGGTTGAAACGGAATGCTTCCATTTTTCATGGCCCTACTTTTCATAGATGGAGGGTTCTAGTTCTGGAAGAAGACAAAAGGATACATCTGCATTATAGTTTCAAGGGGATAGACCTTTAGATGTTGTCCATAAATAGAGCTCCCTTGCAGTCAAACTAATAATAGAGCCTGGCTGACTTACATTAGCTATGAATTTACACAATACACTTTTCACTTCAAGTATTGAAAAGTAGAGAAGCATCTGTGTTTCTAAATAATATTTTCCAAAGCAGAAGATGCATACAGCACCGGGGCTATGGAATCTACAGAGTATAACTAAATATAGGAAAAGCCAAATTTTCTTTAAAGATTAAAAATCCATAAATATTTTTGAAGCAGAACTCTTTGCCCACTTGGAAGTGTGGAGCTCCATCAGTTAACATAATCTACTGAAGAATTATTGAGCCAGCAAAGCACAGTCAGGCGATGTGCTATTTACAAACAGGCAGCATGCTTTGGGCCATTTTTAATTTCTCTGCTGTAGATAAACAGTTTTCCCTTGTGAATCTGTCTCTGTTGTATGGCACAGCTGAGCACTGTCCCAGCACAGCATGTAAATTACAGGTGTGTTGCAACTTACACAGGGGTTAGGTTCTGAGCTCATCGCATAAGTTGAAAATCGCATGTAGTCAAATCGCCAACAATTTGACTAGTGGTGACTGCCTGTGCCTCCAAAACCTTCGGCTGCCACCGTGGAACCATGTCTGGAGCTTTGTAGCTGGTGGCAGCATTGCAGCATGGCGGAGGGGGGTGGCTGCATGTTGCTGGGCTACCACCATGCTGCCAAAACCTCCCGCCATTGCCACAAATTGCTGCAAACTGAAGCCCCGCCCCTGCATAAAATAATTTGCGCAATTTAAATGCGTGTATGATGTGACTGTACTGTATACAGCTCTGTGGTGGGTTTGGAACATACCCTGGCAGAGCATCGTTCAAGTCACTCAGGTCACCTTTTGATAAGATATCTAAATCACAGCAATTTGTGAGACCAGCAAAGCCTAGATGGATGGCAGGTGCAAGACTTTTAGAAACTCTTAGTAATACTTCAGACACCAGTCCCTTTGGAGTGGTTAGTTACAAGAGAGGGAGGACTGTGAACAAGAGAATAAAAGATGTGACAAGGAACTGTCTTGTCCTAATTACAGGACAAGGGGCATTTGAGATGAGGGGATAAGAGAGAATTCTTTCACATAGATTTATTTGCCATTTAATTATTATTATTTGTTTACTCCTCTGTGGTATCTATTCCCTCAAACTCTTCCATTCTATTCCCTTAAACTTCAGTGACATAAGTTGTCTTTTCCGTGGACAATGAATCAATCTCTGAAACAGCCTAGTGCAACCCCTTTCTCTGTCTCCAGAGAAACAAAGGAAAAATCCGACATCCCAGTGTTACAGATTTCATACATTTTATAGACATTAGGGCTGGAAGGGACCTTGGAAGATCATCCAGTCCAGCCCCCCCACCCGAAGAGCAGGAAGTCAGCTGGAGTCATAGAATCCCAGCAAGATAAGCATCCAAATGTCTCTTGAAGGTGTTCAATGTAGGTGCGAGAACCACCTCTGATGGCAGGCTATTTCAGAGCTTGGGGGCTCGGACAGTAAAGAAATTCTTCCTTATGTCCAGCCTGAAACGGTCTTGCAGTAGTTTAGAACTGTTTGATCTCATCATCCTTTGGTGCGCTCTGGTGAACAAGCATTCCCCCAGATACTGGTGGTCAAACCTGATAAACTTATAGGTGGCCATCAGATCACCCCTAAGCCTGCGCTATTGTAGGCTAAAGAGCCCCATATTGCTCAGCCTGTCATAGTAAGATCTGTTCTCCTGACCTCTGATCATGTATGTGGCTCTTCTCTGGACTCTCAATCTTCTCCACATCCTTTCTGAATTGTAGGACCCAAAAATGGATGCAGTACTCCAGCTCCAGCCTCACAATGGCTGAGTCCCAGGATTTGCTTGAGAAGCATC
The DNA here is from genome assembly GCA_030014935.1 of Caiman crocodilus. Lineage (NCBI taxonomy): Eukaryota > Metazoa > Chordata > Crocodylia > Alligatoridae > Caiman > Caiman crocodilus. Next base: position 56,980,790 of record JAGPOW010002742.1, on the reverse strand, counting down.
TATGGATGCAAGCCAGCATTTTTGTCACTTTACTAGCTGCAGCATCTCATTGCAGGCTCATGTTCATCTTGTGGTCAGTCATGACCCCTAAGTCTCTTTCTTCCCTAGTACTAGCCAGTATAGCACTGCCAAGCTTATAAGGATGCTGCAGATTTTTCCTCCCAAGGTGGAGAATTGCATTTTTCAGTGTTAACACCATCAGGTTCTTGTCCACCCATTTGCTGAGCCTGTCCAAGCCAGCCTGGATCACCCTCCTGTCTTCAGGTGTGGCTGCATTGCCCCAAATTTTGCTGTCATTGGTGAACTTGGCCAGTCTGCTTCTGACTCCGATGTCCACATCATTAATGAAGATGTTGAACAATATGGGTCCAAGGACAGAGTCTTGAGGGACCCCACTGGTCACAGGGCACCATGAAAATTAACTTCTGTTAATTACCAAACTCTCTGGGTCTGACCACAAAGCCAATTTCCCAGCCAGTGGATCGTGGTGGGCCCAAGGCCATAGTTGTCCAGTTTTGCCAAGAGGTGATCATGAGATACCAGATCAAAGGCTTTTGAAGTCAAGATATACACCATCAATCTCTTCTCCCTTGTCCAGGTGACAGGTCGCCTGGTCATTAAAGGAAATGAGATTGGTCAAGCAAGACCTACCCACAACAACCGCATGCTGGCTATCGATGAGGATGTTGGCATCGGCTGGTCCATTAAGGATGGCCTTTTTAATAAACTTTTCTAAGCTCTTCCCTGGGATAGAGGTCATGCTGATGGGCCTATAGTGTGCCGGATCCACTTTCACCCCTTCCTTAAAGATAGACATCACATTGGCCTTCTTCCAGTCTTCAGTCACTACACCAGAGCACCAGGAGTTCTTAAAGATCCATGCTAGAGGTGGGGCTATGATGCTTACCAGCTCCTTGAGTACTCTGGGGTGTAGATGGTCAGGGCCAGCTGATTTGACGATATCCAGCCTCTCAAGGTGTTCCTTCACAAGGTCAGCATTGATGGAGAGCAGGGGATCTCCCTTACCTGGACCTCCCTGTCCCATAGTGGGCATGGGCATTCCATGGGACTGATGAAAGACTAATGCAAAGTACCCATTTATTAGGTCAGCTTTTTCCTGGGTGTCAGTTATCAGTTCTCCCATCTGGTTCAGCAGGGGTCCGATGTTGCCCTTGCTTTCCTCTGGCTCCACACATATCTGAAAAAGGACTTTTTATTGTCCTTGATATTCAAAGCTAGTTGGAGTTCTGTTGCAGCCTTGGCTTTCCTGGTTTGCTCTCTGCAGGAGGAGGTACAAAGCAATCCTCTATTTCAATTTTAGTCATGCAGTCAAATACACAAGATTTCACCAATAAATACATTTAAAAAACCGAGGAACCACAAGTGTAAATGCATCGTGATTTCTCTTTTAGTTGTGGGTACTCAATGATATTAATAATTTAGGGTTTCCAGCCATCAGCTAGACTATCTTGCTTTTCTCAACAATTTGTTTTTGAGGTATTTGAGAAAAAACCTTTCAATACAAAAATGAATCCATTATGCAGCCATCCTAGGTCCTGATCCTAAAATAAAGTTTCTTCACTTTCATTCACTTTTTTCATGTTGGACGGTCTTCAATTTCTCTCTTCCTCTTATCCCTGTCCTTTCCTACCCTTGTTTCATGCTAAGTGAAATTATGAAATTTGAAATGCACAATGAGGACTATCTGCCTGCCTGAAATCCTGATACCATTAATGCAGATCTTGTGATTTGGGCCTGAAAGAGACAGAGGCTGCATCCAGATGAGCACAGCTGTGCACTATGTGGCACTACAGACCTGTCTGTAGCACCACACACCACACATTCAGGTATTCTCCATGTTGTGAAGTGGCAGTGTGTTTTTTGGTTTTTTACCTCGGGAGATCCTGGGGTTAAAATATGCACACGAAAAATTGGGTGGTGCACACAGGAACAGTGTGCACCTCCCAAAACCAGAGGCTGGCTGGCTGGCTGGACCCACACTCTGGCTGCTGGTCAGGTTCTAAGTGGCAAGATCACCATAGCTTTGGTTTCCCATTGCCCCCAGGACCTCAGATAAGGCTGCTGGAGCAAGCACAGTTGCTGGCCCCAGCCTGTCCTAAACCACCCTGGGTAACCTGTCATGTACCAGAGGGTGCATAGCACAGACATTCCCCAAGGACAGGGATCAGCATCCAAAGGTGTGCTGCAACGTGTTGCCCCTGGAGAAACAAATGTCCATGCTCATGTGGACACGGTTCTAGGGCTTATTTCAATTTTGGATATAGTTTCCCAGAGTGACCTTGAACAAGTCATTTGGCTGTTCTGAACTGCTGTTATCTACCTGTGAAATATACCTATCAGTAGAAAGCAAGTATTGCTCTTGATGTAAACCATAAACTGGTAATGTTGTTTATTATTATTTTTAATTACATACAAATATATATTCATATTAAAAACAACATAAATTAACATTATTTATTATGTTAAGATGACTAGCTTTAGGCTTTCCTTTACTTTTGTTCAGGCAAGTTGGCTCTTCTCTTCTATAGTTCAAAGCTATGAAAGAACTATAAAACTAACCAAATCATTTAAATGAAGACAGCTATTTAATAGTAGTCTTTTTAAACTTTTTAGACTTTAGGAAGGCATTTGACACGGTCTCCCACCCCATCTTCATTAAAAAAAAAATAGGGTTGTGACATTGACCCCTACATGGTTGAGTGGGTCAGAAACTGGCTGACGGGGTGCTCCCAGAGAGTGGTGGTGGATGGGTCGTACTCGACTTGGAAAGCTGAGAGCAGCGGGGTCCCCCAGGGCTTGGTCCTCAGGCCCATGCTGTTCAACATCTTCATCGCTGACTTGGACGAGGGAGTGGAAAGCAAGCTATCCAAGTTTGCTGATGACACCAAACTGTGGGCTGAGGTGGGGACACCAGAGGAGAGGGGAGAGGCTGCAGTGGGATCTGGGCTGACTGCCTGAGTGGGTGGACAAGAACAGGATGGGATTCAACATGGACAAGTGCAGGGTGATGCATCTGGGGATAAGCAATCCGCAGCACACATACTGGCTGGGAAGCTCCCCTCTTGCTAGCACGGAGGTGGAATGGGATCTTGGTGTCATTGTTGATGCTAAGATGAACATGAGCTGCCAATGTCAGACGGTGGTTGAGAAGGCCAACCAAACCCTATCGTGCATTTAACGATGCATTTCAAGCCGGTCCAAGATGGTGATTCTCCCCCATTATGCGGCGTTGGTCAGGCCACAGATGGAGTACCGTGTCCAGTTCTGG
>JAGPOW010002742.1:56918799-56977401 GCA_030014935.1 Caiman crocodilus | reverse complement strand
GGGCCACTAGATTGATATGTGGGCAGCAGGATAGGCCTTATGAGGAGCATCTGAGGGACCTGAACCTGTTCAGCCTCAGTAAACGGAGGCTGAGGGGGGTCCTGGTGGCAGCCTATAAACTGCTGAGGGGTGATCAGCAGGAAATAGGGCAGGCTCTTTTTTCCCAGGCACCATCAGTGGTAACTAGGACCAATGGTCACAAGTTGCTGGACAGCAGGTTTAGAGTGGACATTAGGAGGCATTACTTCACAGTTAGGGTGGCTAGGATGTAGAACCAGCTTCCTAGGGAAGTTGTTCTTACTCCTACCTTGGGCATCTTCAAGAGTAGATTAGATAGATACTTGGCTGGGATCCTGTGACCCTGGCACTCATTCCTGCCATTGGCAGGGGTTCAGACTAGATGGCCTGCTCTAGGCCCCTTCTGACCCTAGATATTATGATACTATGATAACAATAAAGAGCCACCAGGAAACATGCTGGCTGTCCAAATGTGTTTTTTCTGGGAATCATAAGGAGGACTCATTAGTTATTTCACACTGGATTTCTCAATAGTTTGTTCTAATATTTATTAGAAAACAAGAGCAAAGGTTGAACTCTCCCTAAATTAGGTGGAAATCGTATGTAGTCCTATCAGATAAATAAACCAACGTCTTCAAAATGCAAAAGTAGGACATACGACATTTAGAAAAATTGGGGGAGAGGAGAATAGTTTATCACTGACACCACCTGAAGGAGCTCTACAACAAGAATTGTGCATGGCGGGGGTGATGTAGGGCAGCAGCAGGGTGTGCCTGGAGGAGTGGAGGAGGGGCAAGGAGAGCTGGCTGCCTCCCCCCCAGGGCTGCACATGCTCACATAGTAGAAGGGGGTGGTACTAAGGGTGGAATGGCCCTTCTGTGTGCGACCACAGACCTTACGATGTCTTTGAATGATGTGTAGTCAGGAGGACAGAGTCCCAGAGTCTTGGGTGGGAGAGGGGGGTGTTACATATGGGCCTATATTGAAGGGAATCTGGCACAAATACTGTCCTGGAGTCATTCAGCCTGGCACTGGGATCTGATATTTAAATTTCAGGATTATCTTGCCCAATTAGTGTTGGGTGGTCACCTTATGTGTCCCTGAGCCTCCCAAGATGGACCAATTTTGAAATTTCTTTCTATAGTACAAGGGGCTAGAGGTTACATCTGCTCTCTTGGACAGAAATATTGTCCAAAGTAATTATGGAGGTTAAATTGCAAGAGCCCCTTTCATTTTTTAAATGAAATTTCAAAGAATATTTGTACACATGTAACATGATGCATTTATTTAACATTTACATGCATTTAAATGAGATAATTTATAAAAACAAGTTATATATGGACTTAATAAGTGTACATGCCAATGAAGGTGTGTGCATCTATAATTTGTGAAGGGCTCAAACATCCACATATGAACATCATGGTGCAACAGTTGGTTTCTTGGTAACTTTTCTGGTGGCAGACAGTCTGGGTTAAGATTCCATGACAGAGAAAATGCCTGGGAAAAAATGAGAAGTGTGCAGACAGGAGGAGAGAAACAGAAAATACACTGATCTGTACTGAAGTTTGCTGTAACTAGTGAGAAATTGAAGAAATGCAAGGAGAAACAAAGAGCAACTAACCTTTCTCTAAGGCCATGATACTTTTCTATCATGTTTGCTTCATCACATTTTTTTTTAGGTTTCATCATTAGTCATGCTGAGGAAGAAATGGAGCAGAGTGACCAGAACAGATGGGATATAGACTCCTAATACCTTTTTGGGCATGATGAATAAGCAAAGTATTCTGCAGTGTTGTTGTGATAGGACCATTTTAAACTTCTGAAGCCTTATTAGGGAGCTGAGGATAAGGTGAGAGGCAATCAGAATCATCTTGTAAATGTTTTCCTATTTTTAGAAGCTTTTACAAGCTTACCTAGAAACTAAATCATAATCTGCACTAAATTGTGTATGCTGTAATCACAATTTTGGTGATGATTTGCCTTGCATGGCATTGCTAATTCTCATTCATATCACTATTGTTTTTCTATCAATCCTTCCTTCCCTGCCACACACCTTTGCCAATGCAACTTAAGCTCAGCATATCTTGCTGTTTGAATCCTAAGGCTCTGCGCAACACTTCAAATACATCTCAATCTCGTTCAATTGACAGATCATTTGTGTGTGCTGTGACTGTCAGTTATGCAAAAAAGTATGGTGACTGTGAAGTAGAAAAGTGTTATATTACTTTTTGATGATAAATTCCCAAAGGGGTTTGTAAAATAGTCTTTTTCATTAGAATATCATAGTTCTCATTTAGTTCTTTAAGAAAGGAGCCATATACTTTCTAATGTCCTCTAGGTCACTTCAGAAGATGCATGGCAAAACTGAAACTGCTATATTATGGCTGAGACCAATACAATAAAATGATATGCTTTTAGACAATAACAGACATTCATACATACTCTTTGTGGTTCCACTCCCATAACAAAGAAAGTCTTGAAGGTCAGGAATAAACAACATTGCAGCAGCAGCACTGTCAAAATATCATCTGTGCTGCCTACAGCATCCTATAGTCAAGTTTTCAGGATTTACCCATGAATCACGTGTTCATTTTCCAGATGTTCCAGCTCAGTCAGCTGCTGGGGCATTGCCTTTAGGCAGTAAATGGGTGGCTTGGTAAATCAAGGTTTAGTATATTCCCAGAAGCTTGCTTAATATCCTGCAGGAAATGTGTACAGTGCTCTCTACTTAGAGGCAACAGAAATAAATAAATAACTCCATCTTCGTTGCTTATAGCTTGTTATTTTTCATCTGAAAGTGGATACTTCAGGTCAGATTTCCTGATGCCATCTTCTTCATCTGGAAAGACAGAGTGTCTAACACAATCCACCATAGCCTGGATTAGCTTTGAATTGATATCTGGCATCTTGGGAAAGATATAAAAAGACTTGTGTTTGAACACAAGACAGACACAGTTGCACAAGCACCCATGTCAAGAGTTTTGCCTGTCAGCAGCTAGGGGTGCAGAGACTCAGAACTCAGAATCCCTTCACCTATCTCCTTGAAACTTAGCAAGCTTTGTGGCCTCCACAAGGGCTATCATCCCTGCAGTTTTAACCTAGCTGTGGCATAACACATACATGTGAATTGAGTTTTGCTTTCAGAACTTTGGGATGAAGTTTCCTCCAACACCCTATCCATCACCTTGAAACTTTTTAGGCTTTATGGCCTCTGCTGAGGCTACAATTCCTGCAGTTTTGACCCCATTGTGGCTTAACACATACACATGATGTGTTTTGCTTTCAAGATTGGGGTGCAGTTTTCCCTGAATCCTTGTAGCTATCTCCTTGAAGCTTGGCAGGCTTCATGCTCTGAGGAGAGGCTACCACTCCTGTAAATTTCATCAAAAGTGGACAAAAAGCAACAAAGTTATATATATGTAATTGATTCCCCCTTATACCCTATGGTTGAATCTTCAAATTGTCTCTGAAGCTTTGGAGCCGATTCAGACAAATCAAAGCAGGAAACCCATTCAGAGCTCTGAATCAAATCAGTGGCATCTGAATTTTTCTGAATCTGAACCCAAATCAAATAGTTGCCTATTTGCACACGCCTACTGGCCATCAACCGCACACTCAAACACTTCGGATAGGTATGCTCAACACCAGTTCTCTATTGCAACTGGTGTGTGTGTGTGTGTGTGTGTGTGCGTGCACGCACGCGCACTTAGAGACAATACCTCTCATAATCTGAATGTTTGCATTTGTGACTTTGTTAACTTTTCACTCCATCCAATAATCTAGAATTTATTATGATCCCATGAGTTGGTCCTTGTAGCCAAGAGGGCTCCCTGGCCTGTTGATTCTTGTGATACTTAGGGCTATGGGTCCCAGACCCTATTTCTCATCCTTCCTAATCTATGCTTCTCACCCTTCTTAGATTATGTTTCTGGCCCCTCTTGATCTCTGTGCCCCTTGACCCTGGTCTTAACTCTGTCAGGCTATATCCTTCTTGGGCTATGGTCCCCCTGGCCCAAATTCTACCTCTCTCAGGCTGTATGATCAAGTCTCTCTTCCTCTTCCTTGTCTTCCTCCTCTAACAGAATCATGCTTTGTATGTTGGGGCCCAGTTCCTGGCAGTACTCCCACAACTGTTGCGTGCCTCTTTGGTACCTATAGGACCTCCTAACTTTCCTTTCATTAGCAACCCCAAACCGGCAACAACTACAACATAAGCATAAGCACACTGGCTATAACTTAACTCCTACTCCTGCTGACTGTTTAATTAACCTTCCCCTATAATCCTGTAACCTCCTACTTGTAGCCTTCATTGCAGATAGCTCTCAATAGGTCTCTCAGCTGTAGTCTTTTAAGTACAGGACTCCATCCCCAGTACATTGTAGTTTCCAAGGCCCCTAGCCAGTCTTTCTGACAGAATCCCTACTAGGACAGTTGTAGCCTGCAGAAACACACTGCCACCTGGTCTCTATCCCTGGGCTTTTATACCTTCTAAGTCCCACCCCTGCAGGTCATGTGGCTTTCCCTGCCACCTGCAGGTCTGATTCATCAGGACCTGCCAAGTAGTTGCCATGGTAGTTGGCAAGTACAGTGGCAGCTGCTTCCTTGTTGCTTGGTTCAGCTCAGCTCTACTGCCTTACTGCAGCAGAACTACACCTGAACCAGGCACTCCTAGCCTACGGCATCTAATTGCCTGCCTCTGCCACCAGCTCACTCCATGCAATGTTCCTCTGACTAGTGGTAGGTGTTCTCCTTTTCCTTAATGGCCAGTCCTCTGACTGGGTAACAGGGTTTCCCTAGTGTCTACTCCTGCACAGATACCCTCCATTCATACCAGGCAGTAAAGAATTGTAGCTGCATAAACATTTTTGGTATGGTTTCTTTGTTCCTGAATTAATATCTATACTTCCCCAAATTAGAGACAAATATTAGCCCTGGTAACAAAAATGAGTATCTGGAAAGTTCAGAGAAAAGTGAGCAGAACTAGTACAAATAGTGCAAACAAGTAGGGGGTACATGGGGTTGCTTGTGCACTTCCTGAGAGTTCTGGTGCACTCCCTGCTTAGATGACAGGCGGGGGGGGGCAGGCAGAAGCACCAATTCCCCCTGTTGCAAGCACTGGCTGGGGAGTGGGAGTGCCAGGAGTGTTTCCAAGAGGTGCCTGGCAATGGGGAAACTCCCCACAGTCGGTCATATTGGCTACAGGGGGACACCCCCTAGTCAGTAATATTGGCCACAGGGGAATCTTCCCTCTCCAGTCTGCAAGATTGGCCATGGGGGGACCCCACACAGTTGCTGACTGGTCACTGGAGGGGGGGGGAGGGGGGCACTAGTCACCCATAAGTACAAACTTGCTCTGATCAATTTATGATTCAGAGTTAACAAATATGAAAACAGATACATTTTCTACTAGTGTCCCAATATAAAATAATGCTTTACACTGATAATAATTATTATTTAATATATATCCTATGATGTCAATTGGGCTTAATCAGTGCCCAATGAGAACCAGTGGTTCTCATAAATGGTGTGCAGGCAGGGAGGACAAATTTGGCCCTACCTCAATTATATTAATTGTGTGGTAGAACCACACAGCCCTTAAATGTTTCAATTGTGACATTGGTAGCAGGCATTTTCTATCCCTTATTTTCATTTAGGAACCTAGGCCTGAGATCTAAAATATAATTGGCCTAATAATGTTTACAGACTAGTTGTAGGAAAGTTCCTTTGGGGGAGGTATCTGAGAACACAAGGTCAAAAAAGTAAAAATATATAAAAAATCATAAACACACATTTAAGAAAAAGAGACACAGCTTTATTTCTATAGTGAAAAGTATTTCGCATTTCAGTCTTCAACATGAATAATTGCACCGGTGGTGTACATTTCTAGCCCAGATGGGTTCTTTAGATAAAAGACAAGAATATATTGGATACAGAAAAACAAATCTTAAATTCACTTAATATTTAAGAATGTTAATTCTCAGAAATGCATCATGCTGAAGTTTTGTATTTATCCCTAAAATTAGTAAAGCTCAGGCAACAGCTGTGTATAATTTTCGACACCAGACTATTAGAACAATACTAGCCAAACCAATATCTGTATTTCACAAGTTTTTCAGGCCTTCCCTCTTTTTAACTGGTCTTCTTCTTTAGTTACCACATTGCCAGGAAACAACCAGCTCATTATGGAGTAAGTTTGATACAAAAGAAGCAATAGAAAAGCTAGTTAGAAACTAGATTCCATGGAAAATGCCAATGTATACAAAGCAGAAAATCACTGTTGTCTGTGTCTCAGAAAGACATGCATTTCTGGGGAAAAAAAAATCTTAAATCAAAATGCAGTTTTCATTTGGAAATATAGTTAATATAAAAACATTATAAAGCAGCCCCTACTCAATAGCTTGTGTGATTAGGCTGATATTATACTTAGACCATACTAAAGCTGTGGGATATTAAGGGGTGTTAAAGTTAAAATGTGCTGTGAGCAATTAATTGTACATTAAGGGTTAATAGCTTTTCTTGCCTGCACAGCTGTAACGTGCCACTAGAGGGCTGACAAGTGGAGGTGTGGCTAGTAGTCAGAACACTTGGGCTCTATCTCTGCGGAGGGAGGGGGAAGGAGCTGAGAGCAATGCATTCTGGGATCCTGGAGGACTGCAAATTGAGTTTTATCTCTATAGAACACACTACAGTTACCCAAACATGAGCTAGGTAGCAGAGCCCTTACCTGAAGCACAACATTGAGCTGCTCAGAGCACAAGTTAATGAACTTTACTGTAACTTTGTCTTTACAGATCATTCAGCCTGGACCAAGCAGAGCAATTGAAATGAAAATCTACATACTGGCCATGTCCACACATGCATAGACATTTGTTTCCCTGGGGACAAGAAGCAGTGGCACATCTTGTGATGCTGCTATGTATCCCCATGTAATGATTGTGTCACAGTTGATCTGGTGCACAGCAGGTTACCCTAGGTGGGTTAGGGGAGGCTGGGACCAGCAGGTATGCTGAAGCATGACTCTGGCTGGCCAGGCTTTGGCTTTGGACAGCATGCACTGCCATCATGTGCACTGTGTCACCCTGCTTTTCTTCCAGGCACATTTTTTTTCACCCTGGGGTCTCTCGGGGTCAAACCCCACCCCTGAGCTGTAAGGTAGCAGCATGGGAAATGCCTGAATGTGTGGTACAGCTATGCCCATCTGAATGTGGGTACTGAAGTTATCTTGAGGTCTCCCTTTTCAGAAGTCTGAGGAAACATGATAAATAAAGAAAATGGGCTGATATATCCTGATAATTTATACATTCCTAGAAACAATAATGTTTGATTTTACAAACAGGATGTTGTTTGTTCCCATCATGGAGATGTTGAAGCAGAACTGTGTTATGGGTAATTATATTCCAGTCTATTAACTGCTTTGATCAAATGACTCTGTAAAGAGCTGGAGAAAGCTCTTGAAAACTGTTTGATCACATTTAGGTTTTTTGATAGAAACTTACAAAAATAAAAGCAGCAGTAGCAAACCGAAGAGAAAGAGCCCAGTGATGGCTCAGATTTAATGAGGTCTTATTTTCTTGCATAAAGAAAACATCTAAGTAAGATATCAGCCCTTTATATTCCCTAAGTGTGATTGAAAAAGTCAGAGACTGGGGGAGTGTATTTTTAAATTGTATTACAAAACTATTTACATTAAATATCACTCTCTGATTATTAAAACAACGTTTCCTGAATGGATATGATGAAAGACACATCTGCATGCTTAAAAAAGTATTGGTGGGGAAAGCTGCAATCAACTTAAATTCACTCACAGTATCACTTCAAGAAAAGTCTGGAAAGTGTTGTTATTGTTGTTGTTATTTGCTCTTGATGTACAAAGCCACAGACATTAAAAACCTGCAGAATAATTGACAGTATGGAATTATTCATAGCTGCCATTATAAAAAGGAATAGCATAAATGTTTGAAATGATTATATTCAAACACATTCCTGGACAGTTTAATTCTGAACTGTTTGTTGCTTCTATCTTCTAAATAGCAGCATTCTACTGTAATACTTTCATATTGTTTCTCTCCATTTTTATTTTAAAAAACCCTCTTCAGACACAGTAAATATTTATTGAGCACTCATTTTTCTAATGGAGAATATATTTAATTGATGGCCTATAAAGAGATCCCAATCGTTTTTGCTGTTGGAAAGCTAATAACCAAAGCACAGGGACTGGAGTATCAACATGGAAGCAAGATTGAAAAGGTAAATTCTGACCGGTCAAATAAGGATATTAAAAACTCAACCCCACCTGTAAATCTGGGAGTGTGTGGTATAGGAGCAGAATAGGGATTTAGAGGGGAATTCTGTGAGCCATAATGTAATCTGTTATTTAAACCATATAAGCTAAAATCATCCCCCTATTTTCAGGGTCAGTTTTACATAAGCCTCTGGCACTGGCACTGTCAGGTACATTTTGAGCTCCTGAAAGCCTCAGCAAATGGATGGAAACCACCAGGTGATGTGAAACAGAAGAGATCGTTGGGATTGTATTTTTCTTGATATATCTCCTTACCCTCACCCTTCATCTCCAGATTACTCATAATCTTTGACAGCCAGCTAACTCATTCAAATGTAGGGACTGATAATGACTAAAAGTCACTGTTTATTGTTTCTTGGCAGCTGCATGATTTTTAGGTAGTCTGTGGAAAGTAACATCCTCTTCTGTACACACTACCATTTATAATGCAAAGTCACAGATCAATCATTTCCATCTCTGCCAGTGACAGTTCTGGTTTAGACTTACAACAAGTGACAAATCAGGCACATTAGAAGCCAAGTCTATTACCCTGGTTAATAAATCACTCATTCTTTGATTTGCTGAGTAGAGAAGGAACACATATTTTTTCTCATCCTTTCCAACTAGAATAAGAAAATGCAGTTTTATTTTTATCTACTCTCTTTCCCCTCCAATACAGATCAATAGTTCTGTCCTTTCTCAAGAACTCCACTACTGCCTGAGCACATCAAGTGACAAGAGAAAAGTTCTGTCACATATTAGCCTCCTGATATTCCTTTTGTTAGTGAGACTTCTTGCCTAACTCTATATACATATATACATACATACATACCAAAGCACAGGGACCGGAACATACATGCATCTCATGGTTTCTTTTACTAGTGAATCTTTTGATAAGAATTGTCATAGGATTAACAAAAGTATACAAACCCATATACTCTTATGATCATAATTCTCTTGTCTCATTTTGCTGAACTGAATTTTCAATCTAGTTCCTCACAGGCAAGTATCTCCTACATAGAATGGATTATTTCAAATGGCACCCTTTATTGATAGTCTTATCAGAAAAGCTAATAATTAAAGGAATATAGAAGCAGAATACTTCCAGAATTCGATTTTCTGAGTCAGATTTGGGAAGCATTGACATATGGTATGAGGAAGTTTACATTGCTGCTATCTTTTATGCACCTGTTCGGTGGGGGGGAAGTGAGTCAGTCAGTCTTATCATAAACTTCACTTTAAAAATTGAAAAATATTTTATTTATATGAATGATTTTTTATTTGAATAAAATGACAACAAGCATTTGAGGCCAAGAAACTTGCAGAGAGAAAGATGAAACAACGCAATAGCATTTTCCATTTACCTCTAACTGGAGCACTGAATAAATGGTAAACTTCACTAAGAATGAAAGATTACTCCTAGTCCTTATTTGTTTTTTAGTGTCTCGCCAAGGAGCAATTAAAATAGAAATTGATGGGGAATAACCTGGGGTTACCTTTGCAATCATCTGTTCATTTGCAGCAGAGAGAGAGATTGGTAAGTCTTGTTACTCATAATTAAGGCTGAAACAGGGTGTGGAGACTGCTGGAAGTAGTAGAGTTGATTATAAAACAGCCTATGTGCTGGTGCCATAATTACTAACATTTTTCAGTCACAGTAAGCAGCATGTGGTGGCGCAAATGACAGTCCTGGGGTGATATGTTACTTTATGGAGACTGGAAAAACATCTCTGGGTTGAAGACCATCACTAGAAAGGGTTTTTCTCCCCTTAATATACCTAAGTAACCAACGACTTCATCAACAAAATCATAATGGACACTAAGTAGTTAGCAGCTTTGGGCCCATAACGTGGCCTCATGGAATCCCATGGTCTTCAGCAATCACTATAGAGACTGCTGATCTCACGGTGGAGAGAGGAAATTCTATAAGGTTAAATGGCATGCAAATTTCAAGAAAACAAATGTGAACATCATGAGCTGGGGAGAGCTGGTGCTGCAGCCTCAACCAAGCAGCAACCCATTTTGAGGTAAAGTGTTTTGTCCTTGAAGTGTAGAAGAGAGAGCTAAGGAAAGAAAAGGAGAGGAATCCCAGTCTACAGCCTATTCTCCCCTGCAGAAAGTCCTGCAGCTTCTGTGGATGGATCTGTGGCCCAATGACTGCAACCATCTTTCACTAAGGGCTCCTTCAGATGTTCGGGTTGAAGCAAAATAGAATCTAATGTACTATCCACACAATCACACCTCTTAACATCCCATAAGTGCATGTCATGAGGCATGACTGTGGGATTCAGCATCAAATCCTATCATGCCTTATTGTTGATATTGGGACTCTTCCCCTGCAGTGGTTCCTGCTGCGCAGATGGGAGATGCATCGACTGATGGGACTCACATCTGTGACAGTGCCCTACATGCTGCAGTGGATCAGAGTCCCATAGCTGATGGGGTGCTGGCACCATCAGCTGACAGGATTCCCAGCTACAGCAGCACATGGGAGAGTTCCATGGCCAGGAATCCCATCAGCTGCAGGACTCCCAGCTGCTGCAGTGCATGGTGCACCCTCTGTCAACTAACAGGTCTGTCCATTACTGATATGTATAGCAATGCTATACATGAAAATTAAAGCTAGATAGAAATCAGCTATAAAGTTAGTACACATTTTCTAGCTTTAACTTTATAGCTGAATGAACTTTTAATGGTGTGATAGTTACTTTGCACATGTATCTGGTTAAATTTAATTACACAATTAACCCTGTAACTGCATGATGCATATAACATGTAGGGGAGGCTAACACCCACCCACACACACACACCTACACACACACACCTTCTTCTAGAATAAATCTCAAAAATAAATTGGACTGATATAACTGAGTCCATGCTGTCGCTAAATACGCACACGGCCGTGTCATGATTCTCTAACCTGTACCCCAGAAGATGTGACTGCTATAAAAAGTAGCCCTGGCAGCATGTAATAATTTTTAAAATCTGTTGACATGCTGCATATGAAATCAAATGACTTCCTTCCTGAATGATAAGGGAAAGAAAAACATGAATCTTTTTTTTCTCTTTGAGGGAAATAAAAGGCATTTGTATTCCTGTTATCTGACTGTTGCTGGTAGACAGCTTACCCGTTCTGCCCTTTGCCTTCCTCTGATCATCTAGTAATCAAAACACCCAGGGAATCCGAGACAGGATTGATCAGGTATCACAGGATTCAGACCAGACCACATGGAAATATTTGCAGTGCAGACTTCTATAGTAATAAAAGAACACTATCAAGGAAATGTGTGAAGCATTAGTAAACTGCCCCTTTGCCTAAAAATGACATTGTTTCCCCCATTTTCTTCATGATTAACCTATACTGGTTGTCTAGCAAGCAACTATGGCACTGGAGTCCATTGAAATGTGATGTGTTTGGAGGTAAACAAGGAGAAAGTAGTAAAGATGAGTGGTGTCTTGACATGTTTGGGTCTTGCACTTTTTTTAGGAATATTCCAGAAGGATCCTGCTGCAAGCAGCAATAGTTGGAATGATTATGTCTAATTCTGATCTAAGATGAATGTCTTGGGCTTGAGATTTTGTGTAAAATGTGTGAGGGCTATAATTTTATTCAGGGAAGCCTGTGAGAAAATAAAAGAACATGGAGAGAGAATGAATATTGATTGGGGAAGAAAAGGCAAAGAATGAGAAAAATACATTGTGAGGAGCCAGAAGGGAAAAAATTATAATGTAAATAATATGAAAGAGTACACATAGGCCACCCACTTGTGCTAACCTAATATGGGGGACTATCTCTGTTTCTCAAGGATAATCCAGGGTACCATATTGTTATAAAACTCTTTTATTAGGATCACCACTGAGAAGAAAAGCATAAGTTTAAATTACAGGGAAAAACACATATGACCTACAAGTAGCTCTGAATGGTCTTCCCTGCCATACACCTGGATTTAATGAAGTTCAGAAAACACTCCATGGAGTTCATTCTCCCCAAGTTGCATAAACGTGGCATATTGTTGGGCCCAATCCAACTGCCAGTTATCAGGGCAATACCAGTAAAGTCCAAAGAAAGTCATAGTGGAATATGAATCAGGTCCTTGGAGAAAAGTATTCACTTGTTCCAAAAGGAAATCCAGCAGAAGATAAACTCAGACTTCTGTTCTTCTGTTCACAATTTTATCCCTTGCTATAATTGTGTTGTATATTAGTTTTATTTTCCACCTAAATATTAAATACCCGTAGAGTTGATAATTATTAGAATTCCTGTATGTTCTGCCACATGCACGGAATGAACCGAGATGAGTTTGTAGTTGTTGCAGCTGCTATTAAGCAAGTTGCTCAAAAAGATGTGGGAAGAATAAGGGATTTATATCTCTCTACTAATCTAAAGTTTTTACTTCTTAACTTAGTTCTTGGTCAGTGGGCAACATTGTCTTCCTAACACCTGTTTCTAGCAGTGCTGAAATTATCTCAGCCAAGGACTGTGCTAACTTTTTAAAATTGCTATTATAAGTTTGATAAATCTCTTACACTCTTCCCCCATTCTTTGCTCATATTCACTGAATCTATTTGACTGAATAACCACAGTCTGAATCCAATTAGACAATGGCCATTTGCAGCTAGTTACCAGGGAACATAGTTTCAGTGCATGTCACCAAAAAGAGAAGGCTTGAATTACCTTTTTCTTTGGGATCCATGGTAAATCTGCAATTATATTACAGAAAATTCTGCAGCCAATCCACAGCTGAGATGAAACTAAACTAAATGTCACTGGTATTCCAGAAATTGTCCATGACAAAAGAATATATTGCAAGAGAAGAAATGAATGGGGATACCCATATATTCATGTTGACAGCTGGTTAAATCTTGGGTACATGGCTTGAGAAAGATTTAATTATGGCATTTAAATTTAAATGATTAAATGCATCAACCTAAAGATGAGAATCCTAGGATCAAGTGGAAAAAAAACCTCTGTATCTCAAATGCAATGACATGATGTCACATTTCCATATGATAATGTTGTGTCTGCAGAATCAACCTGCTGCAGTGCCAAGGTAGAAGAACATGCAGATGGAAGAAGATGACTAGGCATAAAGGTTAGGTATTAACCAGGAAGATTTCAGCAAACTGGAATCTCATTCCTAGAGCATAAGGTGAAGGTAAAAAAAAAAATTAAAAAATGAGGCTACCGCCTGATGTAACTGACTCAACTTGTACTTGGAATGTGTTGGCACTGAATTTATGACCTGGAAAGATGTGGGATGTGGAGTCCCAAAGGCTCAGTCTTTTGACCGGTAATATTCAATGTCTTCATCAGTGACTTGGACAATGGTGTGGAGAGCATCCTGTCCAAGTTCACAGATAATCCCAAATTATGGGGCAAAGAGAACACACCAGAGGGTAGGGGATGAATCCAGGCAGCTCTGGACAGGCTGGGAAAATGGGCAGAACAAAATTGGATGCAGTTCAACAAAGATAAGTGCAAAGTGCTGCACCTGAGCAAAAAGAACCACACTTACAGGCTGGGGAATGACCTTCTCAGCAGCACTGCAGCAGAAAGGGATCTTAGAGTTATAGTTGACTCCAAGATGAACATGAATTGTGAATGTGATGAAGTCATCAACAAGGCTAACTGCACTTTATCATGCGTTAGCAGATGCATGATGAGCAGGCCCAGGGAGGTAATGCTTCCCCTCTATGCAGCACTGGCTAAGCCACAGTTGGAGTACTGCATCCAGTTCTGGACACCACACTTCAAGAGAGATGCAGAGAATCTTGAGAGAGTTCAGAGGAGGCCACTTGTATAGTCAGAGGTCTGCAGGCAAGGCCTTATGAGGACAGACTGAGGGACCTAGATCTCTTCAGAATTTATAAGAGAAGCCTGAGAAGTGATCTTGTGGTTGCCTACAAATTCATCAGAGGAAGGCAGCAGGGAATAGGAGATGCTCTATTTACTAGGGCACCCCCTGGAGTAACTAGGAGCAATAGCCACAAATTAACAGAGATCAGATTTAGGTTGGACATTAGAAAGAACTTTGTCACTGTAAGGGTTACCAGAATATGAAGTGAGCTTCCAAGGGAGGTGGTACCCTCTCCTACCTTGAGGGTCTTCAAAAGGATACTTGACAAGAACCTAGCTGGGGTCATTTAACCCCAGCACTCTTTCCTGTCCAGGGCAGAAGGTTAGACTCAAAGACCTACTGAGGTCAGTTCTGACCCTAACATCTATGACTCTATTACTTGTTACCTTGTCCTAGGCAGACCTAAAACTCTCAGATGAATGACCTCTTGTAACAGATCGGCCCTCAGGCCCGCCCTCCATTTGGCCCACACACCTATCCTTGAGCAACTGCCCGCCTCGTCTCTCCTGCCACGCCTTTGATGATAGTTGATTAATTGATGTTAATCAGCAGGAGGCTGCCCACTCGCGCCCCCAATGCCTGGGGCACTATCTGCAGCTCCTGCCTCCCCAATACTGCAGCCCAAACCTTACAGATGTAATAGCTGTTGTTTTTATGCTAGTGCTCCCCCTAGGGGTTTTCTGTGTCCCACTTGGACTTCCAACTCAATACGGCCGCCTATCAGGGGCCCCCCCGTGCCCGAACTTGGGCTTCCCAAAATTCAAACGCTGCCTTCTCAGGCTTCCCAACGCTGCCCCCTCTTGGGCTAGGGTATAGGCACCCCACAAGCTGCACCCTTGCTGGCACTGAATCATGCCCTCCCAGGCGCCGGGATCCCCACACTGCTGGGGCCCCTTTATGAGGCCTCCTTCCCCTACAGCATAGCCCAAACCACCGGTAATTCATAACAACAACAAAGCAAATTCAAGCCTCTTGGCTATAACTGAAGACATAAGCCATCTGGTTGCAACAACACTAGTCCTTTGGTTATCATGAAACAAAAACACATTGACCCTTCACCTCACAGCTGCAGCCCCTGCCTCAGGCTTCCTCTCTCTATCACTCTGTCAGGGCAGAGAGAGCTCCTTCCTCTCTCTCTCTCTCTCTCTCTCTCTCTCTCTCTCTCTCTCTCTCTCTCTCTCTCTCTCTCTCTCTCAGCCCTGGCTCTGGGCTTTATAATAGCCAGGCCCTCCCCCCTAGGGTCAGCTGACTTCATGGGTGCCCTGGTAACCTGCAGCTGTGCTGCTTAATCACTGTTAGGGCTCCCTCTCTGGCCGTTCTTCTCCTAAGCAGGCACAGGGCACCAGGGTGCTCTGTGACACCTCTCCATTCAATAATAGGTGAATTTTATTGATACAAAGTGATAGCAGATAAGAATAATGCAAACAGTTTTATAGCCACCAGTCCTAGAGCTGTCACAGTGTCAAGGTATCTTTGGCCAGTATGTTTGCTTCATCCTGAGGTTCCCTCTTGAATGTCAGATGTCAGCAGCCTGGAGATGAAAGGTGTCCTTATTTCCCCTCCTGCGGAGTGTGTGAGATGGGCTGGTGTTGTGACCTTTGTCCATGGTGGTCTCTGCTTCCCTTTTGGGGACCCTTTGCTTCTGTGAAATCCTTTCTTTTTTATCTTTTTCCTCCTTTGATGGCTCTTCATATTGGGCATCATTGATTTGTCTCCCTGTGGTCATCATTTTCTGTCCTGTTAGCACATTCCTTTGTTTCACAACCCCATCACATGCATACATCCTTATTTGGTCTGTTCTCCAAAACCAGAAATCCCAAGGGCTCTGCAACTGGGCATATTGTAACCTGGCCAATGTGGCAAAGTCTCTTATCCCATATTATGGAACAGTATGATACATGTCTTCTATTTCCCAGCCTGTGTGTCTTCTTGCTGCTTGCCTATATCAGACATATTGGGCCTTGAAGAAAACTTTTTTTCCCCAAACAGGCTTTTAGAAATCAATTAACCCTTGCTGTTGCCCTGGATCATTGTTCTAATACATATCTACCTGACCTACAAGCCAGTTCCCAAAAGCAAACCTCTAAATATGATTTTCTAGCCATCAGAATGTAACCTCTTTACTTGGCTTGGGTGTTGAAATCGGCATAGGTACATTGTAATAGTCACACACGGATGCATTGTACAATAAGCATATCACTGGCTATTTAGGTTCCAGAGTTTTCAGCTTATCCTCAAATTTTGCTTTTTCCTGCTTATAATTCAAAGCTGTCTTTGCCCAGAAAGTGTAGGGGAATCCCTGGCTAAAGTTATGCTCATTTTATAGGTGTTCATGGTAACCTATTAAAATACCGGTGGTTCTGCAATAACACTAAAATATATCTTCTTTACTAAACTTTGAGCTCTTGTTTCTGCTACTTATTTAGCACTGTAATAACTTCCAGTAGAAAGACATTTATAGAAAGTAGTCTGAGGACTCTTTGCACAGATGTCATGGATTCAAGCACTGCCCTTAGTGTTATATAAAGTGAATGCAAGCACAGACATAGCCATGCGAATAGTAGAATCTGGCATACATTTCTTGGAGGGTTGGGAAATTCATACATTCAAAATAGCTCCAGCTGGGCTATCGCAGGAGCTATTTTTACTTATTTGTTACATATTCCTTTGTCATTATGTCAGAAAAAATCTTGTTACATTCTCAGTCACTACTCTGTTTTCCAAAGTCTGGGTTCTAAGTATCTAGGTTAACTTGCTTTGTCCATTACAATGATACAGGAGTGAATGATTGTTGTGGATATGTATGCACCACTATCCATGAACGCAAGGAAATTGTAGGTGCATTTCCAAGAGCAAAATCTGCCCCTTAGCATTTAAACAAAGACAGACGGTTTCAGTTTTCAAAACAGCAATATTCAGACACACATCGCAGTTTGGCTGCAGATTTTCCCAGGAATATTTGTACTTGTATCACTCAGTCCTGAAGGGCACAGGCGCAGCTTTAAAAAGTATTAAAAATAAATTTTAAATGATTCATATTTTCAGGTCCTTTTCTGACTGTCCATTGAACATTTTATCTAGAGTTCTGAAGAATGGCGACATCTGCTATTATTGATGAAAATGCAGTTCATTTTACCCACATTTGAAATAAAATACCACAGAATATGCTTAAAATGAACTCTTCTTACCGTGAAGATTCACTTCACTAACAGTAAAAGTTCATTTCAGTAATAATTCAGTCCCCCTATGCTAATCCCCTCAAAATGCATTGTTTATCATTTACAAAACAGATATTAAATGCTGCATTTCAGTGGATTTAATATATCCCTATACTTCTATACCTAAACAGAGATAAAAGAAAGCAAAATTGACATCAGCCTTTATGGGAAGAAGAGACCAAAGTTCACATTATGCTTCAGCTCTTACAGAAAGGGAAAGCAGTATATGATGAGAAGAGTCTATTTTTGCACCATTTAAATACTTCTTCTCTAGTCTTCAAAAGAAACAACGTGTACCTTGGAAAAGGCAGAGAAAATGGAGTGCTAATGAACTGTGCTTTTCTAAATTTCATAAAAGATGGGCCGGGGGAGGTATTAGAGTTTTAAGTGACAGGCTTTCACTTACCTCCACTTCTATTACTGTCCTTCCTCTTGCTTATACAGATGTACAGTTTGTGGGAAACTGGCAAGTGGGAGAGATGTGGGGAATGGCATAATAGAACTGCTCTTCTGAATGGTGTCAAGATGGATTAATCCCAGCCATTGGCCTAAATATTGTCATGGATTGGACATCTCAGTTTACTAGAATCAAAATCAATGGGTGAATCTACACATGTAATCAGCATGTAGCAATAAGCTCCAGCACAGATTGTGCTGGAGTTTATTGTTCTCATTTACTTGCTCATCCAGGACTGCAGCATGTTGAGCCAGGTTGGAGCAGCCCAGAATTGCTCTGATGCAGCAAAATGTGCTGAGCAGGAGCTAGCTGGAGCTCTTGCAGAACAGAAAAGCTAGCTGCAGGCAGCCTCCATACTGAAGCACCCTCGTGCCCCAGCCAGCCCCATCAACATCTACACATGCATTTCTGCACACTAAATAATGCCACTGTAAGACAGTACTTGTGTTTACGAGTACTAATGTTTGGCAGAGTTAAATAGTTTACTATGGCCTAATGGGGCTGCATTTGTAGAGAGTGGCCACAGCTGTAGGAGATGCTGGCTGTGCACTTATTTATTACACAGTCTTTTAGTATTGTTTATACCATTATAAAGTGTATTAAAGAATGTATAAACAGGTACTAAATGACCATGCAGTAACTGGAGTTACTGCTCACTAGCATCACCCCATAGATTTTAGGTGATGCTGGGTGCATGTACACTTGTCCTTACAGCACCGTTGTTACTGAACCATCATTTAGTACTTATTTTTGGAAGTACTAAATGATGGTGAAGCAACAACCTGTACTGTATAATGCCGATGGTGCGCGGTTATTTTTAGCCACTATATCACTGTAGCAATATGCTATAGCAAGGGAGCATGGTGCTACGGTGATGTCACTGTGTGTCACAGTTGTCTCATGTTGACATGCCCATTGACTGTGCAGTAGCTCATTATTAATGCCCAGTAGCATTCCATCATACTTCTTGCCATGTGGTGCTACCACACAGTAGTAATGAGCTACTTCAGTCAGCATCTTGTGTAGACACAGTCACTGAGACTTTACTGCAGACCCAATTAAGCAGCCCCCACAGTAAACATCTTGTGCAGATGCACCCAATACAAATGACAATTTTACTGATAAGGAGCTAGCTGAAACATTTGTTAGGGTGACAATATTTGGATTTGGGGGGGAGCATTGAATCTGCATCTGGAACAAGGCATGACCTGTGGCCCAGCTGAGCTGCTGACCATAAGGCAGAATGATATCTATCCTAAGTAACCATGTTAACTGTGTCAACCATTTTCTAAGGAAAAAGCAGCAAGTCTGTGTTCTGTGAATGAGATGATGTTTTAGGAACGTGGTAGATGGTAAAACACAAGACAGAAAAACAGACTGGAATGTGAAAAACAATGTGTAATTTGTAACATAATCCAAAATGAACATATGAGAAAAGGTGAATGGTGATTGGTGATGAAGCCACCAGAAGCTTCCAGGCTTTAGTCAAAGTCCACCCATTTTCCAAAGAAGTGGGGTGAAGGCATTAGTCATGCTCTCATAGCAAAAAGACATGTAAATGAGTAAAATGCAAAGGTAATTCCATGCTAATGAAGCAAACAGTAAAGAGAGATGGAGCTTGAGATGGGAGGAGAAATGGGTGGAACAAAAGGAGGGGACAGAGGTGGAATGCATGTTAATGGGTATAAACCAAAGTGTATAAATGTGGAAAAAAAATATTTTTTATTGCTGTTCCCCTGGTTTCAGAGGCTGTGTGTCTGTGTGGGAGCTCACCTGAAGCTGTCTCCATTCTGAATAAAGCTGTTGCAAGCAATGCGTACTGGTGTTTGCTCCCTGCTTGCTCTGGTTAATGAGTAACAGGATCAATGAGAAATTGGATCGTCATCTCCCTAGTTACTTGGTGCCGCAGTAAGTCAGTGTCTAATAACATCTAGTGTTACTGCTGATGCTTCGTATGAGTTGATATTACATACAAGACAGGATTCAAAACTCAGCTATCATCCTCCTAAAGCACAGGGGCCTCCCTATAGTACTGCTTCTCTGTGAGAACATTTGGCAAAAGACCCTGTGATTTTTACCTGTGAACTTTTTGTTTTGCTTTGTTTTCCTTTTTTGGCATTGCAGACATTTCTGGTATTGGAGACCAGCTGTAAGCGAGAGAGAGAGCAATATTAGAAGACTCAGTATAAGGTACTTTATATTGTAACTCCTCTAGAGAGAGGCTTTGAAAATGATACTATCCTGTTTGTAAATTTTGTGCCTATTATGTGGACATGGAGGCCCAGTAAAATCTGTGGGACTTGAATGCTTTGTTACTTAAAACAGTAATTCTGTATTAGGAGCTGCCATAGTTCATATTGCTTATCTTCATATATTTTTTTAAGTGAATGTTTTTTCAGTAGTAGCTTTAGGCCTGTCCCCTTTGACTGTTGTTCCTTTCTTAGTACTAATATAATAATGGGGTGAACATTAGTTTGTATGAGGTCCCTGTCTACATAGCCCAGACTTTTCCACATCACCCTGATTATTCTTTGGAAAATACATCAGGTACAATGTCACAATTTACAAACATAAGGTGTTTGTGGAAGGTCTTTTGTTTCCTCATAGCATAGAGACAGGATTTTGCCAAGTACCTTTACTTAACATTAATTTGACAGTGCCTTGATCTGAAACTTGGATTTTCCACTTTGAAAAGAAGGAAACTTGGAAGTGGGAATGTCGGGTTCAATAATAATTCCATTTCCAAACATGAAAACAGGGCCATCAGGTAGGAAATATTTTTTTCTGGTCTTTTCTTGGATTTTTTGGAATTATCTAGAAAGACTAATTCATAGGTCCATGCAAAGCTTCAGTCCCTGATTGAATTCATGGAAATTTGGGCCAATTCAGTGGCTGAATCTTTAGATCTGAATTGAATTAGAGGAACCTTTAATCTCTCTGAATCAAATCAGAACCCTCTTAATTGATTTGGAGAGATTCAGAAAGATTCAGATATAGACACAGCTTTAAATGTGTTTTTCTACATACCTCTAGGTAGATGTGAATGCTGCAATGCTGCAGACCCAGAAGTGGACCAGAAAGCACTTGCAGTCCACTTCTTGGTCTGCTGGGATACATGCTGTCCCCCCTCCCCCTCTATGTCCCCTTGGCTCAGCAACTGGTGCCTCCTGGGTCTGCTGGAGTCACCTGGGGTCCCCCCACATCTGATTGCCGAGCCTCCGCGCCCCCTCCCCCCCCGAGTGCTCCCCAGTGGGCCTGAAAGTAGATCAGAATTACTTCTGGTCTGTTTCTGGTTCACATGGAGGGCCCCTCCTACACTCCTGTTAGACACTGCATGCACCTCAGCACTGCAGGGTTCACAAGCTGTGCTGGTACCTTGAGGTATGTAGAAAAAATATTTAAAGGTGTGTCTATATCTGAATCACTGATTCTCCAAATCAGCATTGAATCTTCAGATCAATTCATTGACTCACTGTCCCTGATTTGGGCTGAATCTGAATCCAAATTGAATAGGGCCCTCTTGGCATATCCCTACTAATTCATAAGATAAATGCTTTTTTCATTAGGAAAGAAAATGGTCACACATTTTATGGGTATATATAAATGGGATCCCTCTGTCTTGCCTGGAAAATATGTCTTCCAGAAATAAAATAATATGTTATATTTAAATAATAGCATGCCATATCTTCAGCTACTTTAAATTGGGATAGCTCTAATGCAGTCACTGTGTTACATTGAGGCAGCTGAAAATCTGACCTGTATACAACATGAACACTTGAGTGTTTTCCAAAGAACCAAGTTTGTTGCAGGGATTCTTTTACTTTACAATAAATACATTGTATCTTGCATGTCTGAGTCTGTTTTTTTTTTCTATTGTTCACAAGCAGTCTATTCTAGCAACACTTCTATACCTGACACCTATGCCCATATCTGAATTATCTGCTTAACAGGGGTAGTAGAAAGGTCATGTGTGTCCTTGATTCTCAAATAAACATTGGGTAAAAAGTGAAACTCTGGAAAACTATGATTGTAGGACATTGATTTAAAGTACTGTTGTTTTTAATGGCATATTTAGATTTGCTCCTTTTGGTGCTACTCTTTTCTTCGTAATAACAGTAATATAATAATTATATTTTGTAATGCAGAGTTATAGTGAGTATGTGTAGTGTTTAATTAAGTAAGCCTCATAACACCTCAGTGAATAAGTAAATATTTCTATAGTCTTATGAATCTTTATGATTATGTAAATAGAAAGAGGGAAGTTAAGTGAATTGTGCAAGTCTATGACAGATCTGGCAATAAAAGGTATATATCGCCTAGCTTCCAGTTCTGTCCTTAAATACCAGATCATAGCTCCACCTTTATGCAGAAAAGTTCTGCATTACAATTCTGAGTGCATCATTTATCTTGTCATCAAACAGATTGTCTTTGACCTTTTCAAGATATTTGATTTTATTCTTCTTTTCAAGAATCTGAGAAAAGATGTCACATTGATAGTGCTATAGCATGCATTGTTCTGTCCAAAAAATAAGTGTAGCTTTGGCAATGGTGATGCATGCTTCCTCACATTGCTTCCACTATACTACCTGAGTCAAACTAACATTCTAAAGTTAAGAAGGTTATTCCTTTTCCTTGATCTTCTGCTGTTTAGCCTTTGATCAAACTGCTAACAATACCAAGTACTGGCAAACACATTGTATTCATGAAGGGTCAAGTTTTAAGCAGGCAACAAAATTTACAAGTTGCACATTTTTCAATCATCAGTTTGGGACAAGAAAATAAGGAATTTGTACATATAAAATAGCTATAACAGCAACTTTTGCAAAGAAAGTTTAGGATACATGCTAAAAATGTGACCTTAAATGAGATCTACTTGATAACAACACCCATAGTTGGCATATCTGAGGCAGGTATTTTATAGGCCTTCCAATAAATCTATGAAATGAGTCACATTTTACTTTTGTTTAAGGGTTTGGGTACAATGAAGAAAAAGCCTTTGGCAAACCACTTACTTTCAAGAAATAGTGCCACACTCTCCCATTACAAATAGGCTCCTGTGCTGAGAAACACAGATAGGCAACATTGATCAGCAAGATTGCTTTCTAGCTGTTCTGGCTGTTTACATGGGTCATAAGTTTTTGTTCAGTATGACTTACTAAATTTCTAAGAGTCAACTGAGACACAAAGAGGACACAAAGAGGCAATGTGATGGCATGGCAATAGTAAAAATGAAACCATACTGCACACCACACCATTTTTTGGCTTCCAGAATAATTGGCTTTGCAGAAGAGGATCATGTTGTTCCTGAAGCATATCTACAAGGGAACCAATATTTCTGAGGCTTGTTGATGGAGTCATGTGAATATTTTGTTGTTGTTTTTGTTGCTGAAACCCTCATGATTCAGCTAAGTCCTACTTAGAAGAAATTCAGTAAAATTCTACTTACTAGAACCAAACAGTTTCCCTTGGAAAATAAAAGTCAGCACAGAATGTGACACAATGTGCATTGCAGAAAGAGGGCTCTGGGAAGATATGATTGTCTATTTAAGTACCCAAGAATTCATATTTACACAGTAATTTTTTAGGTGTCTTAATTTTATTTTTTATAATCTTTGTCTATTTACTGTATTTACTCAAATGGTCAAATCATGGTCAAATCAGCATGATGGGAAAAAAGGCCCTCACCATATATTCATATACACAGAAATCTCATTAATACATTGTCTATCTATAAACTATTGTCAAAAGCAGGACGCTTTAGCCTGGGTTTTCAGATACTCCCAAAACCATGGCTACATGCAAGCCCAGAGGCCATGGAGTTCAGAAGCCCCCTTGTCTTGCTTGCCACTAGCCAAAAGGACAAAGGAGCAAGCTAGAGGGAAATAGTAATCTACAAGTTACTACAGGCCCTCTGAATAAGATATATACATATATAGTAGGTCCTATTGTGAGCAGTCCTCCTCAGCACCTACTCTTTTTTCAAGTTGTGGTGAGCTACTATATTACATACATTTTTACCTCCTCTTCACTCTTACAACTGAGATGCGCCTTTCTTCTTTCCTACTCCAATGATCCCTGTTTCTTCCCCAGCCTTAAATGACTATCAGACATCACTAAATGGGGACCCAAACAGTTCACCCAGTTTCCCTCAGCTGGCCCTTCTCTAAGCCTGTTGCAATTAATTAGTGTGGCTTCATGCTCCATAAAGTAGAACTGGACCAGGTTGTTCTGTGCTTTATCTACATACAATTTTTTCAGCACATCCCAGGACTCATGACAAGAACACCCAATTGTAATAATGCATATGTGCGTGTAGGGGGAGGGAGGAGTGTAATTAGCACATGGATCTTTTGTGAGGAGTATCTGGTATGCACACACATACTAAGCAGTACCAAGCTATGGAGTCACCCTGTCTTAAAGTGCTGCTGACTCTGCTAGGGCCCAACCCAGTGAAGTATATGGTATATCATAAGTCTGGGCTTTGGACTAATATCATGCATAGTTTCTGCTACATATAACTAGGTCCCCAAATGCTGCTTAAAAGTATGTTTATGGAGTACCTGTGCTAAGCCTTTCAGTAGTTTCAAAAAAGAGGAAAAAATGAATCAATTCTGGATGAATTAAGTCTATGTCTACCTGTAGTACTTTCATGCAATTTATTACAGGTTTGCTTATACCAAAGTCAGTGTTTTCAAATTTGTTCCTCAAATCTATGTACTCAGGGAACACAGGGCCTTACAGTAAGACAGGGGATGCAGGAAGCAGTTGGAGGGGCAGAGAGCAAGGGGATACCCCTAATTTAGTTTCCTTGCTGTAGCAGTGGGAGGGGAACACATTCATTACAAAGGTAAATAATTAGATTTTATTCCTGGAAAATTATAACAAAACTATATTTTTCCATATCTAGAACCTAATTATTGGGTTGTTGTCTTATATTCAGGGTATTCTTATATTTAAGTAAATATGATATACAGGAAACTGGATACTGGCAAATTGCAAATAGTCATTTAGCCCAAGCTAAGATACTATTGACCAAGGTGTTTCATCCAGACCCTGGAGTTTCTTTTGCTTCAAAAACAGATAGCTGTAGAATTAATAATTATAGAAGTGGCTTAAAATCAGTTGTTTTTAAAAAAATTATTTCAGGTTCTTTGGGAGTTTTTTGCCTTGTACTTCCAGGCTTCATTTCTGTTACATTTTCCAGTTTTTCTCCACTATTGTGAGGACTAAAAGCTTACATTCTCTCTGAGGTTCTCCCATAGTCATTTTGGCTACAGGAACTGGGGGTTTCAAACATAAGCAAATATTATGAGTCACAATAAAATCCTGAGAGTTAGAAATGTACTGAAGGCAACACTAGTTGATGTTTTGAAGAGGTGGACAAATGGACTAAAGAGAGGAGATGTATTCATGATAGACTATCCTTATAGCTTAACAGCCTAGCCTGCAATTTAACTATACTGCCCTACTTTAATTAAAATGTATCATTTAACCTTTAACTCCCTTCAGGTTATCAGCCAGTGGTTGGAGATTCCAATGTAATATTTGATCTGAAAGCAGTTCTAACAGTGCAGTACAGTTACCTTAGTGCTAGTATTAGCACTGGGTGTCTAGCCAAGTTTTTTCATAGAATTTAAATCCACAGCTACTATGGCCTGAAGGCAGAAAAAAATCACTAAGTGTGCCAACATCTCTATTACTGTTGTTGCTCTATGATTTACCTTTAGGGGTAGAACTAAAGAGAACAGCTTCATTAGAGGTATGATGATGTCTTAAAAAGACTCTGACACAATCCCTCAGGAAACAAGTTATTTAAGGAATTTACTCTAAGGTTACATATAAACATAACACTTAGATCAACCTAACCAGATTTAAGTTGATCTAAATGCCCACTCAGGGTTTAAATCAGCCAAGAAAAATGATGCACCAAATATGTTAGTTCACCTCCCTGTGGACCCACCAACTCCCTCCTCCCCTGCATCCCCCTTGTGAACCTGCCAGCTCCCCACATCCTGCCTGCCCATTTCTCCATCCCATGTTACTTACTTCATGCTGCCCATGCTGTTCCTGCGGTGGTAAATGCCTGCACACACCTCTTCCAATCTAGGTATAGGTGGTTTAATTTAAGCCACTTGAACCTAGACTGGGTACAGCAAATGTTTGTACCTGCTCTAACTAGATTGGCACTGCTTTTGGGATGATATAGGAGTCACCACTTTTCAAAGACTTTATCTTCAAATCATTACACTCCCTAAAAACACCAGTACAACTTTTTGCACTGAATTCATACTTCTCATTTCTAAATTCTGTCTCCTGAAAAATGGGAGCAGGAGCTGCATGCATGCAAACACAAACACACATGTACCTAGATGTTTTAAACTCACATTACCATGAATATACACTTGAGGGCCACAGATTCTAAAGTTTGGCAGCTGCTGCCTTTATCAGATTTATTTACTTGGAGCAGGTGTGAGAGTATTTTCCACCTCCCTGCAGCATTTAATTTTCAAACACAAAGGCAAGATGGTCAATAATCTATTCTGCTGACAGTTTTATTTAGTTTATTCCTGTTGCAAGTATTAGTTTTCAGAGCAATTTCCTCACCTGCAGAACTGATGCTATCAGTGAGCAAACAGCAGAGACTCTGGGTTGGAAGAATCTAGGTACTTCTATGCATCTGTGTGACTCGGAGTCCTGCAATGCTAAAGCTATCCCTTTTTATTGACTGAATGCAGACACCAGGCTTTTGGTCTCCTTTGAGTTTTTCTGCACTCTTACCCATGGATTGGTGCTGATAAGTGCATTTTTATCCAGAGCCACTTTCTTCCACCCCCGGTGTCAGCATAATATTTGGAATGATGTAGCCACTGAAGAGAACTGACTGGGGGTATATTGGCAATGACATTATTTATAGAACAACCATGTTATAATTCTTGTGATGGAACTGAACGCACCCAAGACCGGAGATAACAAACTGCAGCCTGCTCACATCTAAAGACTACAACTTGACATCTTTCTAATGTGGAGGTACCACACAGTAAAATGCTCAGTTCCCCCAGAAAGGTTTTAGAAGGGCTGCAGCCACAGTAGGAACACCACTATTTTTTTTTACTACATGTGAGCTGCCATGTGGCAAAATTGAAGGGACTTTGTCCACACTAGGATTTTACATAGGAAAACAAAGCCCAGGGATGGGCAAAATGGCAGATCCAGCTGGCAATCAGACTCCATTTCCCAGCAGCCTATACCCGCATCACTGTGGCAGGTTTCCATGGAGACCCCAGCAGTGGTAGCACCATGACAGCATAAAGTGAGGGTTTCCATGGAGACAAGTCCCAGCAGCAGAGCAACTCCCTACCCAGCCATGTCACTGCCACACAATCCCATCCCCAGCCATGGAAAAGCTCCCTGCACAGCCATTCACCCTACCAGCACTGTTGGGGCTGGTCTCCATGGAAACCCTGGATGGCCCTGCACTATCAGGGCCCTTGGGGGCTTCATGGAGACCAGCCACAGCAATGCACACAAAGGCTGCTGAGAAATAGAGTCTATTGTGGGCCCAGTCCAGCTCATGGGGGACACTTTGCCTGCCTCTGCCTTAGACTCTTCTGCTTTTGATTCTCTTTACTGGCTTTATATAAGGATCAGTTGTGCCCAGGTGGCAACAGCTCCCACAAACTTATACTAATATAGAGACTATTTTTTTGAGAACCTACTGGAAACCAGTCCCCTCCTCCTCCATGGGTTTTGTCAGTCCCTAAAACTGGTTTTTACAACTAAGATCATTTTACAGTGTTATAGAACAGTTCACAAAATGAAAGTTAATGAAAAATAGTCTCCTCCTTGTTATGTTTCTGTAGCAGATATTTTGCACATGTTTTCTCTCTGTTGTTTTTAGCTATATTTATGTACAGGGAAACAAGATATTTGTTTCCAGAGAGATCATCTGCTCCTACTGCTTTTATTCCACTTGATGTCACAATTCTGGTTTTTGTAGAAATGATTATGCTGTCATAAATAGGCTTCAGGTAGAGGAATAAGCACCAGAAAAAGATTAGACAAAGTTTCTTCTTTCATGCAAATATCTGCAGTTAAAAACAAAAGGGATGCATAATTTAAATTATAATTTACTTAGAGGGCTCTATTCTAAACAAGATCTAGTTTTTAAACAGGATCACCATTTTCTCACAAGACACTGGTGTTTCTCACTCCCCCCCTCTTTTCTTTTTTTTTTTTGGATAATGTGTAGAAAATATCACTTTTTCAGTAAAAAACTGCATGGGTGGTTTTAGAGAAGCGAATTGTCCTTATGAATTATTTAAGGGTTTGGATGCGCAATGTGTTTTCATTTGTGTAAACAGCCTTTCTAGGGCTATATACAGAAAGTCAAAAAGCCCAAGGTTGAATTGATTAAATCTTCACATATTAGTCTAATCTGCACAGACAGAACTGATAAGCAAATGAATAGACATTTTCTGTTGATTCTGGATATGCAGTCACATGACTGCAGTGGCCCAGGCCAGATGCTGGAGGGCACTTAGAGAATTCCTCCCTGCTTGGCTAGAGCAGACACATTGGGCCAAGGCTGATCTGCCCATCCTGCAGGGGGAGGGATTGCAGGGGAGGTGCAAAACATCCTGGGATGCAGGGGAACTGTGACTTAATTATACTGATCACTTATACTGGTTTATGTGTAATTTCTGTATGCAGTTATCTTGGAATAGCTGCCTTTTTGAGGACATACAAGTGTTACATTTAGACTGACTTCACCAAGGTTAGTTCAATATGAATGCTTGGTTATACAGGTGCTCGCAGGGCTTAAATCACTTGATGTATGTTAGGAGTATCCAATCTAAGTTACTTCACCTCAGGAGGTGAAATAACTTTAGATCAGCTCAAGTTAACCCATCTAAAATTGGTTAACCCATTCTAACAAATACCTGCATGCATTCATGCAGGGGCTTAGGTTGTAGCTGTGTTGGTCTAAGGACATAGGCAGACAAGGTGAATTTGATACCTTTTATTAGACCAACTGAAACGGTTGGAGAATGATTATTAAGCAAGCTTTCAGGTTCAAAAACCCTAGAAAAGCCTAAACTTTCACTTAAGCCCCAGGGCTGTGTTTTAACCTCCCTGACTTCCTCCCTGGACTTGCCAGCCCCACTCTCACTCTGGACCCCCGCAAAAAAACACTATGACTTCTACTTGATTCAGAACATAGCAGCTGAAGGTCCTTTTCTATGGAAATCTCCTTCTGCAGTGATCTCAGCAATCAGGTTCTAATAGCATCAGAGATACTTGCTGTCTTTTTTGAAGTATACAATGCTGCTGCCTGAATGATAGGTGTTAAAGCCTTGGTGATGAGTAAAAACCAGTTACTATTCCTTTGTAGAGCTCACAGCATTGTTCATCTTTCCAAAAGCCTCTCACTTCAAAACAGGGGGGAAAGGATCAAATATAACCTAATTAGAATTAGGACATTTTGCAGATTCTTCTCATGATGCTGATATAAAGCTCAAAACAGTCTGCCCTTGACCTGCAGCTAAAATTATGGCATAGGTTAATGATGTCTGACGTGTGAGGGAACCACCCTCTTATTCAAATAGTAGGAGGAGATGTTATAAAAAAGATGGAAGAGAAAAGAAGTAGGCTTTCTCTCTTTCTCTTTTGCACTCCCACTGATGCCTTGTGGAAAACTTTGAAGCTTTGCAAGAATGTCAACTGATAAACAAACCTCTGCCTATGATATTATCTGGTTTTAACAAAGAAGGCTTCCTTGGGGAAGGGATTACATCTACCATGTTTTGTGTAATGCATTTTATGATCTTCAAGTGATGTGGTGAGCTGGCTGTTAGCACACATTTTATGTGTTTGGTTTCTGGTACCATCAGCTTTCCTTGTTTATCAGGAAGGATGAAGAAAAAATAGATTTTGTTTCCTTTAATGTCAACCACTCCCTGCTATTTTTTCTCAAATGGATATTTTTGTGACATCCCAGATATTTCCACAGAAATAAAGATGCTAGAATATTATATCATTAAGGGGAAATAAGCAAAAAGAATCAATAAAATCAAATACTGATCATTTTCTTCTTAGGCAAGTATTAATAGAGCCATCAAAGTGTTAATGCAATCAAGGACACAACTATATTAAAATAATATATCTCAAAACAGATGATAGCTTTAACTAACCCTATTATAAACATAATTCTAGTTTCTTGGTACTTGGGTGAGATGTAGTTTCTTCAGAATCTTAAGAATCAGACTGATTGTCTTGGGGAATTTCCAAATATCGAATCAGGTTTTGCCCAAAGTCATGTTAGGAGCTTATGCTATAGAGGTCAGACCAAATTTAGGCTTATCTGTGCTTTGAATTAGAGCTAGGCATAATCTGTATACTTTGGCTTCATTTTCACTTTCTGTATTAGGGTATGTTCAAATGCGAAACTGAAGCAAAACTGAAATGATGCAGTCTAAGGTAAACTAATAAAAATATCCATACAACCTTGTTAACTACAACTGAAAACTGATACAGGTTTGATCAGTAATAGTTAACCCATAAATAATGGAAATAAAATGCAGACAATTTATAGTGCTTAAGCACAGCTTTTTTTTTTAATTTGAGTTATTGGAAAATAATTATTGGTTCCTAAAGGAAATTGACAGTTATTTCTTTTCTCTCCAAATTGGACTGAAAAGTTGAAATTTCAAAATATTTATGGGGAAAATATTTAGAAATTTTGAAACATTTAATTGAAATAATGCTGGTTATTTTATTTTACTTTGTTAATTTCAAAACATAGTGGTATTATTTATTTAACAGTACTGATACTTATTAAATGTATCAAATAGAACTCATTTGTATATTATTAAACTGATTATATTATAAATATTTTAGTAAAATAAAATTAAATGAAGCAAGAAAGACAAATCACATTATTTCAAATTTTTTAATATATAGTGAAAAAATCTACAGAAATCACCTCATTTTTTCATGAAAAATTCCATTAATGTTGATCTGTGTCTGTGAAATTCTATTGTAAGAAAACTGTATTTTCCAATGAAGAAGTCTCTTGAAAAAAAATTATCCAACTTTAATGTTTCCAGAAAGGCTAGTCTTGGAACCATATCAAACTTCCTTACAAGGACTCTTCCCTTCCCCACCCCCTGGGTGGCTGTAGCCGCCAGGCATTGAACATCTTACCTCGGGCCTCCTTGCCCTGAGGATTTGTAGATATCTGGCTGGCCATCGCAGGAAGCCTTGGAGCAGGTCTCTTTCTGCACCAGAGCCCGTCCCTTTCTTGCCTACCATGACTTTGGTCTTCCAGTGGGTGGAGCTTCTGTCTGGGCAGATGCCCCTTTTAACTACCTGCAGTCGAGATCTTCTGCGAGGCTCCTCCATCCCTTTCACCTCACCCTTACCCTGCCCAGCAGTTCTAGGTGTTCTTGTCACTGCTCTCTACAGCCGTCACTGACAAGGAAGGCTTTTCTCCTTATCTACTCCCATGCCGCAGCCCCTTCTTACCTGGGGTAACACAAAGGAAAACTCTAACAAACTTAAACACCGCTATACACCTAATGGGATCTTGGCCCCTACATTGAGCTGCTACCCACAACTCCTCTTGCTAGCCCTCACTCTCCAGGCCGGCTAACCACAGTTCTTTGTCTTATTCTCCTGGGATCGACACCCTCTCAGGTTTCTCCCTGCTGTAGATCCCTCTCTCCAGCTCCCTCTGGTCCAGACGTTCACTCTCCCAGCTGCCCAAGGGTTTCCCTCTCTCACCTGGATCTGCCTCTGGCTGCAGTCCTCTCTCAGGGTCTTCTATGGACCGCGGGTCCTCCATGTGTCTGTGGCTCTCTCCCCGCTTTTCCCCGGCTCACCCGTTCTGGTTGCACTGCTCTCCAGCCCCCGTCCCTCTCGGGTATCTTCGCAGCCTCTGGGTGGCATGTCTGCTGCTGGTCCCAGTGCTCTGTGTCCTCCAGGCTCTCTTCCCTGGCCGGCATACGCACCAGCAGCCAGCTCTGGTGTCCCACACCTTCCGGGCTTGCTTTCTGGCCCGGGACATGCGTCGGCAGCCGGCTCCGGTGAGCCATGCCTCCCAGACTCAATCTCCCGCCCGGAGCATGCTCTGGCAGCCGGATCTGCTGCTCCACACCTCCAGCTGCTTCCGCCGCGGCCCACTGCCGACAGCCACATGCTTCCCTTGCTCCCTGCCGCGGCCTCTTTTTTTATCCTTGCCGGCCAATGCCCTGTGCTGATTTCACCTGCCGTTCGTAGGTGTTTAATGCCGTCGTCCCAGCTGCATGCGGGTTTCTCTGGCGATCCTGCGGCTCCTGTGGTGAGTAACTGACATTTTTCCTTTCCTTTCTTTTGCCCTCTGTCGCTCGCTTCTGGCTTCACAGCTCCTTTGGGGAGCTTCGGAGTGTCCCCGTGACTTCTCCCCCTGTGACAGTGGCAAAGAAGCAAATTAAGAATCATCTGTTCCCTTTTGTATACTTAGTCTTTAAAAATTAAATATCAATTTACAAAAACTTTATATAGGAACTATATCACCCACCAGAGTACCTCTAACATGAAGTGCTGGTAAAGAACATGGCAATAGTTTAAGACAGATGGTGGAAGGGAAAAGTAGGTCAAATTAAAGCTTCAGAGTATATTTAGGGCCCTATAATTCTGATTAAATGATCACTATGTACAATTTAAAAATTACATTGTAATTTTTATCAGGATGAATAGTGTCATAGCTGGCTACAGATAAGGAAAAAAATATCCAACATAAATACATAATAAACGTAAGCTATTTTAACAGATTTCTGGTTGCCTAGACTTCAGTTGTTAGCATGTACCACAAATGGGAACTACAAGATAAACTACAGTATAGCACTGGGCTAAGACTGTGAGGCAGAGGATCTTTTACTAAAACTTCCTCTGATTTGTTTATCACAACATCTGAAGATCTCTAACTGTTTAGTGAAGCGTGGGGGGCTAACTCCCCATCTAGTATTAACAATATAATTTGAAACATTACAGAAACACATGCACATACACATACATGCACACCATCATACAGTTCTGATTTTGTCCACTCAAGAGCATAGGGATACAAACATCCTGGACACATCTATATGTACAGTTAATGTTATTTAGGTTTCCTGTGCACTAATTTATTGCACAGTAAACCAGCCCTGGGCAGGTGTCTACAAAGTAACCTCTTGGGAGCAGATTTGCTCCTTATAGGGGTAGGCTGCTCCAGGCCTCCTTCTGTTCTTCTCCACCCCCCTGAAGAAGCCAGAGGAAGCTGGAGGCTCTAGCTGCAGCTGCCTGGGGGCCAGGGATGCTCTTTAAAAGGAAGCCCCACATTGTGTTCTTTGGCCACATGCTTATCTGGCCCAAAGCAATCTGCATCCTCATGGTGCAGCCCTCTATGGGCATATGTAGATGAAATGGGGGCCCTCGATTGAAGTTTTAAAAAATACCGCTTCAATTTAGAGCTGCTTATATGGCTGTGTTGTGCACACACCCTGCTGACTTACCTGCCTCTCTGGTAGGGAGGGGAAGGCAAGTTGCCAGTGGTCCCTGGGCTGCAGTGGGGATTAGTACTTCCCTCTGTGAACAGTGCCTCACCCCCCAGGCAGCACCCAGCCTCAGGCATCTGGCTCAAGCAGTTCTGGGGGGGGGGCACCACTGCCATGGAGGGAAGCACCGGGCCCCCATACAGCTCAGGTAGGCTCTGAGGGGTGAAGGAGGGTGGGGAGATCATGCTTGCCACTTTTCTTGTCTGGAGCTTTCTTTCCTGGGCTACTGCTAGGCTGCCTGCAGGGCTTCCTATAGAGCTGTAGAGCTGCACAAAGTGTGGTGCTTCACTTCATGGATGTACAACAAACTAAAACTCTTTCAAAAAGTTTTACTTTGCTGCATCCCAAGTCATTTAAGGCACATTATGCCACTAAATTTCCTACAGCAGTTGGAATTAATGTGCATATGCTGCTGAGGCATGCAAAAACCGACATAATTAAAATGGTGCAAAGGCATTTAGCCTGCTTTAAATTGTTGTGCACACATACCTCTTGTTTCATGTACACATGTCCTAAGATACTGTTTGAAGAGTCTGTGCCCAGTGTGCAAGGGCTGCTCCACACCCAGGCCCTTGTAGCAGTGATCTGCACTGTGGGCTTCTGCTTGCCATTACATTGGCTGTCATTCACCATAACAGTGACTGCAACCTGGTCTAAGTCAGCCTCAACCCTGTCTGACCCCGTGTCATGTGGCCACATGGCCAGGTTCATTGCCCCACCTGGGGCTGTCACCTACTAGTCCCTGGGTTGTTGCATGGAACCCAGCAGGGATGTTGATGATGCCCAAATGGGTGCTGCCACAGGTGCTGTCCATGAGCTCCTAGGACTCGAGCCCTGCTGCATGTGTGGGCCTATCATGCCAGCCAGGACTGGTGGCTCCATGTTCTCCAGTGCACCTAGGCAGATGTACAGTGGGTGGACTCCTTTGGGATGACTTGTACCACATTCCAGGAGCTACTCAAACAGCTCTGTCCAAACCTGAAGTGGCAGGCCACCAACATGTGGCCACCCATCCCCATGGAGACCCAGTTGGCCATCTCTCTCCTCAGGCTTTCAATGCCCACCAGCCTGTGCTTCATTGGTCGCCTCTTTGGGGTTGGCAAGGCAACCACTGGGGAAGTCACCCTGGAGGTCTGTGGTGTCTTTCAGGATGTGCTGCGCTGTACCATGCTCGAGTACAATGATCCCCTGGGCATGGTGTCAGGATTCCGCACCCTGGGCTTTCCAGAGTGCTTCAATACCTTGGATGGTACCCACATCCCAATCACTTGCTCTCCTTTGGCACATCACCCATACTACAAGCAGCAGTAATTTCATTCATTTGTGGCTGTGGTGGTTCACCAGGACACTTTCACAAATGTCAGTGTCAGCAGGACTGGCAGCACACACAATCAAAAGAACTTATATATATATATATAAGGTGTGTTGTGTTCTTCTTTAATCTGGTTTGAATCTGAATATGTGACTAGTTCTTTTGTTCTTCTGTTGCCTCTAGTCTGTATGTAAACTATTAAAACTAACTATAAGTAATTATATTAATAATTAATGTAATTGTCAGAGCAGAACAGATAAAGAGATGCCTCGGCACACCTGTGTTAAGCACATTGCAAGCATGGGTGCAGGGATTTCCCTTGTAATGCAGGAAAAAAGTCTCGGTGCAAGATCAGAGCCTGCCAAAACCTTGCAGCTGCACCACTGAGTGCATGCTCACGAGCCGGAATCATCCAATGCCCCATACGCTGCGTGAGTGTGAGCATCAGTGTGCCTGTTTCTTGTTTTGTTTGTAACTCCACGAAGCGTGCCTACAGTGTATACAGACTGTAAGTAAAGGTTTGGTTTTTTTTGTTGCAACTGCTGTCTCCAGCACCTCAATTCCGCTCCATTAACGGCCCCATTCCGCCAGCGTTTCTCGGCCCCCACAGTAATAATTATACAATCTCTTCTATGAATATGTGATTTTTCTTCTGTGTGTGTGTGAGTGTGTGTGTGTGTGTGCAATGTGTGCTTCCCTATAGAGTGATGGATCACACTGCCAGGGAAAACACTGAGCTTTCTCTTTTAAAAGTATTGCAAAAAAAGGAAAGAAAAAGAGAACAAATATAAATTGAAAGAAATTAGTTGGATAAGTATTAAGTAAAGAGATTCTAAGCTAAGCTAAACTAAGCTGAGATAAACTAAATTATATCCTATCCAATCCTTTATAAGGACAAAAGGAACAGGCAACTGACTGACTAGGAAGCAAACTAGGCAGTCCAGTACCTTTCTGACACTGTTGCTCACTCAGAACTAGCTCACAAAAGGCACAGCAACAAACTGTCTTTTATGACGCTTCTATGTCCCTCCCCCAGGCACAGTGATTGGACAGTCAGAGAGAGA
The DNA here is from genome assembly GCA_030014935.1 of Caiman crocodilus. Lineage (NCBI taxonomy): Eukaryota > Metazoa > Chordata > Crocodylia > Alligatoridae > Caiman > Caiman crocodilus. The sequence goes on along the minus strand of JAGPOW010002742.1, from coordinate 56,941,618 downwards.
TCACACTCACTGAGTCCTGACCCCCCTGCTCTCCCTCTCCCCTGCTTCCCCACCCTCTTATAAGTTTCTGTTTCCCCATAAAGACTATTCTCTGAATCTCCAAATCACTGAATCTTTTCTGAATCCTTTCTGTATTGATTCAGAGGCTCTGAATCAATTAAGAAAGTTTTAAGCTTCCAGTGATTCAATTTTGATTCAGAGATTCGACCTCCAAATTGAGCTGAATCATCTCCAAATCAAATTGTGTACTGAAGCTTCGCAGAGTCCTACTGCACAGTAGTGTATTAGCATGATTTTTGCCTGGAATGCTACTGTGCAGTTAGCATCTTGTGTAGACATGCCCACCATGTGGAGGAAATTAATCTCCTGTGTTGTAAAGCATCTTGTGTAGATGTACCCACTATTGAGTTAAATAGTACTGAATACAATGTTTCTTACTGGTTTCTCATTCATTCACTTGTAGTTCTGCTCAGTCTTGACCACAAACTACTGCATTTTGAATCCCATCTGCATCAAGAGGCAGGACATAAATCCACAACAAATCCAGCTATTGTGGCAGTTAATGGGTAACTCTATTACTGGTACTGAATGCCCACCGACATGAAAAAGTATTATGGATCAAGACCTTTGTAAAACAAGTGCTCTCCCTCTTGTTTTTAACTAAGTCTGAAAAGTAATTTAATGTTAGATTTAATTGAAACTCCTAGGAAGTATATTTGCATATAGTCTATAGAACCTCTTGGGGCCTGATACTCCTACAAGTTTTATAGCTGAATGATTTCATTGAGATTAGTGGAGTTACGCCTTATCTACAACAGCTATGAGTGGAGAATCAGGTTTTTGGTAGCACAAGTGCAAAAATGCAAGAAGTGAGAGGCTGGGTAACAAATCAGATAAAAGTATAGTTATTCCACTAGAATATCATGGAGTAACTTGCATATACTCATTTTTTTTCCTATTGCTTCTAATACCTCTTGGGCTTTTAATGAGATGTAGAATGATACTGTCAACTTGGAGAACAGGGAGTTATCATCCAGCTTGCCAGTTGTAGTTGACATGAAAAACTTGCTTTGTCGTCAAAGCTATAAAGCACCTTATGTTTTAGTGACAACTTTTGTCAAACTTTGAATAGATATGGATAAGAATGAATGCATTATCCCCTTGACACAATGAGGTCTGGTCCATGATGAAGACTGCTTGGTGTGATGGTTCTACTACTACTGCTAATATAACTGTTACTATTAAAACTACTAAATGGTAAACCTAGCTAGTGTGACTTTCTCAGTTTCTTTTATTCCTCTGGTGGATTTGCTAACAATGGTGTTTGTTAAAGTCTCCATGGCTTCCATTAAAAAAAAAATAGCATATGGAATTTTTTGTAATTTACATCATATTTATACGGTGTGTCAGACTTTATAGGACCACATTTTGACATTATTACATACAAATTTTAAACACTTTGTGATGGCTAAGTAGAAATAACTACTAAAAGCTGTGAGGAAAACTTGACAAACCCTCGGACCACTACCACATGCTGCTAATCCATGGGAGCACCAATGATATTGCCAGGAGTGACCCTTGTGAGGGCCGAGTATAGTTGGCAGGGCTGTGGCCACGAGCCCAGATGGTAGGTAGGTACTTGACCGATGGAGCAGAATTAGGCACAGACACTTACTGGTTGAATTGAAATAACTTTACTTACACTGCCAAAGTACACAGACTCACACTATCGATGTACACAGCATAGGTACCTCCATAAAAGTTGCACCGGGTCTTTTCTCACACTTTTGCGCTGGCAGTTCCCTTTACAGCAGCTTCAAAACCAAAGTTACAGGGAACTCGAGAGCTCTACACACATCTGAATGATGTATTCGGTTGTGATGTGGGCATCCAGGGGGGTAGGATATCGTGGACTCAGGACCTTCGGTAAGGGTGATCAGGCCTCTCCGATATTGTGTGGGTCCCTTGCTGGTTCCAGAAATTTCTCCCCTTTTATAAGCTAGAGAGCCAGTCAGAATGTGCCCTGTGTGTCTGCTGACTTTCAGTCAGGAGACTGTGATTGCCGGCCGTGCGGTCACACACCTCATTAACACTGTGATCATAACTCCCTCACACTTCGAACATAATTCACACTTATGTTTTACATTGGACTGGCATTTGGACACTTTTTATCTAGACGTACTGGCATTTGGTCATCTTTTATTTAGACAACCCTGAGCAGATCAAGAGTGACTATAGGGCTATGCATGCAAGGGTGAAGGCTATGAATGCCAGGTTGTGTTCTCCTCAATCCTGTGGTCAAGGGGAAGGGCCCTGACAGGAGTTACACATTCTGCAGATCAATGCATGGCTGCACAGGTGGTGTTGCCAGCTGGGATTTGGCTTTTTCAGCCATAGGATATTGTTCTAAGGAGAAGGATTGCTAGTAAGAGACTGGATCCACCTGATGAAGAAAGGAAAGAGCATCTTTGCAGATAGGCTCACTAACATAGTGAGGAGGACTTTAAATTTGGTTCAGCATGGGATGGAGAATGAAGCCCTGAGGTAAGGGGGAAAGAAGGGGACCTGGAGGGAGCAGAAGTAGGAGGGGGCAGTGTTATGCAAATAGACTTTTTGCCTATTGCTTTTAATCTTATGTATTTTCTTCACTTTTTCATCTCCTTGAGAAACTGCATTCTGTATTGCTCTGTAGCTTGACATAAGTGATCAACCTTTGTATGCTGTATATGTGAAAGAACGGATAAGAGTGTGTCTGTGGAAAAGAAAAACATCACCTGGTGACTGGCTGTAGAATGCAGACAGATAAAAAACCAAAAGAAGAAGAATCCATCCCAGAACAGCAAGAGAACAATGGCAATTGATGTTCAAGGAAATACACAGTGATAACACAGCAAAATCCCAGAGGACTGGGTGAATTGGCAAGGCTATAAAATATGGGGTGAGACATATCAATTTTGGGTCTTGTTCTGCATGTCATCCTGGAACATTGGTTCATGTGACAAGATGGATTCGCAGGAGCTGGGCTCCTACTCATAGTCAACTTGGCTGGCCACTAATTTGATCCTAACACTGATAAGACTGGAAATGTATACCATTGCAGAACAGAAATTGGGGTATGAATGTGAGGGGGGGTGTTAAGCACTTAGTCAATAAACACACGTTTCCTTATTAAGGTCTCATTTGTGATTTGAACCATTGGCAATTTATATAACATTTAAGTGGTAGAGAATTGTGAAAGTGGGAATACTGAGGAACCTCAATGTTTATTGTTCTTTTGGTGTACACAAATCATGCTATAGAGTTCCCTGAGCTTACAGGAGAAGTTGAATTCTCACTGATTCAGAGATTCAGAGATGTTTTTGGAGAAAGAAGGAGTGAGTTATAAACAAGTTTATGGAAATAAGTTTATGGATGTCTCGTAGCTAGAGATTACCTGATAAACTAGGGAGGTAGTTTAGGATCTCCGTTCCTACCACTAATCCTTGGCTGTAGCTGTCCCTGACAGTTAGAAGGGGAAATTTAGGTGTTGTGGAGTTGGAGACCCTAGATTTTAAGATTTATTGTGTGACTTAAGGAAAGTGGATTTTAAGGCATTGAAACAGTGGTAGTATCTGAATAGAAAGTTGTAAGATGTATAGGAATTTATTAATTGACATCTAGAGAAATAGGTTAAGCAATTGAAACATCCTTAGTGTCAGCTGTCTGTTGAAGCTTTGCAGATGGCTGTTATGCAAAAGATAAAAGCAAAGACTTGAGGGTCCCCATCCCCATTCCCTAAGGAGAGTTCCCAAGACCAACATGGACAGAGGGCATACCAGTGGCCCATCTTGTGTACCCACTGGAGAGGGGCTGTGGTACTTGACTTTCCACTTCCAGACTGACACATAAGAGAGAGCCTCAGAATTAAAGATTTAATCCTGGCCAAATGTACCTTTATTCTCATGACAGTCCTAGGATTGGTAGATATAGAATTGCTTGATTGTTTGTATTGTTGCTTTTTGTTATTGTTCTGTATCAATAAACTCACCTATTATCAACTGGCAGGTATTGTGGTCAGTCTGAGGGTTGTGTTCACTTGAAACAAAGGTATAGGGTCTGGATCCTAAAATTCAGTCCAACAACTGGCCAGTTTGCTGGGACACAAGGGTAGTAACCTGACTGATCAGGGAATTTGTTGGTATAGAGTGACCCTTTCTAGATGGGTTAGTTAAGACTTGTAGTAAGGTAAAACTGTATGGTAATTGTGACTAGGGTTATAAGTTTTGGGCAGGAGAGGATGTCTGCTACTGCTGACTGGGAGACTTTGTTTGCCTAGGTCAGGCAGATGAGTAAAACATAGTTATGTGCTGTAGTCTTCTTGGGATTAAGTAAGAACCTCCTGTTGTGTTTGCAATAGGAAGCTAGAGAGCAGAGAAAGTAATTTCTCTGCTGGAAAGGCTGTGTAAATTAACAGGATCCCTTTGACTTTAAGGTCTGTTGGTGTGACAGCTAAAAAGTGTGTCTGTGTGATAAAGGTGCTTGCTGAAGGCTCTATGAAGATTAGACCATGTGTTTTTCTGCATTTGTTTAGATATTAAGCTATATATTGTTACTAAAAGCCTAATTCAAGTTTAAGATGTAGTGAGGCCTTGTATAATGTAAGGCCTAGTAAATTTAGCAAAGCCTAGAAGTAGTAAGGCCCTGTGGCACAGTTAAAATTACCTTATCAAAGGAATGCAAGGCTTGTACTGTTAATTGGTCAATCTAAGGACAGGTGAAGTAAAAGGAATCTAAGTGGTTGTTCATTATCAGTATCATTCGGAAGCTATAAATGAGCTGGAATATCTGGAAACCATTCAGAAGGAAGATACAGCTCTGTAAAAAGGATTAGTTAGCTGTTGCCTGGATCAGTGGGTACGTGGACCTCGAGGAGCCCAAGGACTGCATTCCAGGGTCCTTCATGGCACCCTTCGGACAGTGTTGTTCAGGGATGCCTGACTTTGTGGAAAGGGAAGCCTGCTGTGTATGAGGCATCAGAAGAGACTGCCAATAAGTTGCCAACATGAATTGTTTTTGCCTGTCATTGTTTGTTTTGTTATTAGGCATAGATGTGTTTTCGTTAACTCAATAAATCTTTCTTATCTTTCTACCCCTGACCATATTCTCCATCCCAAACCCTCCGTAGGCTGTGGCTGGGACACTTGGGAAGGCTAACTGTGGAGAGGGGACAAAAGCAGCTTTGTGTGTTTTCTTTGGATTTTGTAAGATGTAAGTTACAAGTAAAGGTTATAGCAAGGCAAAATTTATCTAGGCGATGCAGCTTCAGAGAGATCATAAATAGAGGAATGTGAGATAGATACTCTGGGATCCTGTGTGAACCAAAAAAATAGAGGCAGTAGGTGGCAGAGAAAGAGACAAGGTATGTTACTGGACATCTGCTCAGTGGATACCTCACAGTGGACAAAGCTCTAACCTTGACTGCTGCATTGACTGCTTCAGGGAAAGAATGAACAATTAAATAATGAGCAACACATACACCATAACAAACTCTACCAGAGCAAAAGGTGACAGAATCTTTAATATCTAATCATCAAATAGAAATAAAAACAGCGGATAAAGGAGCCATAGTCAACCTAAAACATGAAGACTACATAAAGGAAGCCAACAGACAACTCTCTGATGTCACATACTAGAAAGAACTACAAGATAATCCTACTCCCCTTTTCACCATGAAACTCAAAAATACCATCAAATCATTTCTATTAGAACTACAAGAAAAACTACAGACCTTGATCCCCCCCACTACCCAACCCAAAGACTTTTTACAAGATCCCTAAAATCCGCAAACAAGGGAGCCCTGGCAAACATATTTTATCTAACCTGGGACCCTAACAGAGGAAACATCAGGTTTTGTCAAATCAATCCTAAACCTGCTTGTCACCCAAAGAGCAAGTTTTGTCCAAGACACTACAGACTTTCTATGGAAACTTAAAAACATAAATCACCTTCCCAGCAACACCATTTTGGTCACCCTGGATGTTACCGGCTTATCCTAAACCAACATCCTACACCAGAATGGCATCCAAGCCTGCCTTACATATCTACAAGAACAAGATTACAACTCAGAATAGAGACCCAAAGATGTTACTGACTTTATACACTTCATCCTTACACAAAACACTTTCACTTTTAATAACCAACACTTCCTCCAGACCATGGATACAGCTATGGGCATCAAAATGGCCCCACAGTATGCCAACCTTTTTATGAGCTTTTTTATGCTTGCCTAAGCATCTTGGATTATACTTTAAATTTATCATTCTGCCTTTAGTTAGTAGTTCTGCTGAAGCCACAAATTAAAGCCTTTATTCAGCTGCAAATCCAGTGCTCCCCAAGAACCAAATACAGTCACCCTAACACAATCATCACCCCCTCATCTAACTATCTCTTGAATACTCCAGCACCAATATCTCATTTTTAGACACAATGATCAGTATCAAGAATGGTAAAATACAGACCATATTATACAAGAAAGCCACAGACCAACATACATATCTGCACAGAACCAGCAATCACCCTAAACACACCAAGAAAGCTGTGATATACAACCAAGCCGTCAGATACCACCAGATTTGCACTGAGGAGAACACCTGGGATTACCACCTCACCAATCTTAAAAAAGGCTTTCACCCAACAAGGACACTCCTCCAGAGACATAGATCACATTTTTGAAAGAGCCACCTGGATACCACATGAAAAATTGCTGCAGTACAGAAGAAAACCCCCCATGAATTGCACAGCACTGGTAATGACACATCACCTCTCCCTCAAACCCATACAGGAAATCCTCAAACAATTGCAAGCCATGCTAGAAAGACACCTTATTCTTAAGGAGATGTTCCCAGAACCACCCATAATAGCCTTTAAACAAGCATCAAACCTTGCTATCCTCAACACCAAAAGCAAACTTCCTCAAGCCCAGAACACACTGTATGGATCCAGACCAGACCATGACAAGAAATGCAAACTTGCCAACACATGACCACCCCCACAACTACTACAGCCCACAACAGTACCATCAGCACCCCTGCATCTTACAGCTGGACCTCCATAAATGTAATATATCTCATCTAATGCATCAAATTCCCTGATGGAAAATATGTGTGGGGGTGGGTTTCTTACAAGAAAACCACTCTCTCTTCAATCTCTCAGTTCTAATCCTAGAAGGAAACTTAAAGATCACTTCTCAGAGATGAGCCTATGAACTTCAATTTATCAACCTCCTGGGTACAAAAAAATCATGGACTAAATATAGGCATTGGATTTACGACATGTTATAACCTGCCTGACATCTGACTCCCCAGGTAACTCTCCACTATTTAACTCCTACATTCATCCCCCTCTTCCCTGCTACCCACTGACTTCTCAATTTACATCTTCATTGACTGCCTGTCTTGTCTACATACCAGCCTAGCCTCTGGCTTCTTTACTATTCATTCCATCCAGGAAGTGTACATGCCTACTGCAGAGACTTCCTCAGCCTGGCAAAGGGTTTTTTAAACCTGAAAGCTAGCTAAAATGTTTCCATCTATTTCAGATGGTCTAAAAAAAGACATCAGATTCACCCAAAGAACTTTTTCTGCCTCTTGTAAGAACTGACAAGAGTTCCACTGACAGATCTTGTAAGATCTGTGAGAGAAAGATCAAGATCTGCTAGATGTATTGGTTTGCAAATTGCAAGGCAGGAAGTGCCACTGATGAGAATGGATTGGGAAACCCGTAGACCAGAAAGGATACAGTTAAGATCTGGTAAAGGAAATGAAATCTGAAAGTTAGCTAATACCTAGAAGGAAGTGTTGGGATTCTAAAGAAAGATCTTCTGAGCCTGCAATCTCAGTTGGCCTGAGGAGCAGTCAGGAATCCCAGAAGTGATAAACTGTGCCCATGAGAAGTAAAGAAGGCCACAGCAGGACAGCAGAGAGTTTGGTCCTGGGTATGACCTGAAACTACTACACTCCTGTGTGTGGCTAGTTTGATGGAGCTACCTGTAGCATGGTAGTCTCTGCAAAATGCCACATAATAACCACCCTGGGGAGTGGGCAGGGTTGTATATAAGGTGCCTTAAAACCATAGCTCCCACCACCTTGTGGGTTATCCTTCATTGGGAACAGGCTAGGGAGAGCATACCCCAACAGAAAAATGCTTGGTGAAGACCAAGGAAAAGAGATGTGTGGCAGAAATACACCTTGGTGCTACATTGAGGGGAGAGCGGAAGAGAGTGATAATGGAATTTTAGAAATAATTGCTTTAAAGCAGAAAGAAATATAGCAACCTTGAAAGAGAGTTGTAACTTGATCTCAGAGAGTGCCTGAGGTGGTTAAGTATAATGCCTTCTATTGCTTGTCCCATTAGAAATCATTAGCAAAGAAAATTAACCCCTGTGCTAGAAACTGTGTGAATGTTTGTAACAGAAACAGAGCTTAAAGGGCCTAATGAGTAAGTGGCTTTGCAAAAGCTGTTAAAGTGTTGGCCCAAAACAGAGAGTATGAGCAGTGTAGTATGTTTGCTTCACGTGTGTCTTGCAAGTCAGAAAAATTGCTGGACGTGTAAGTATTTTTTAGAGAGGAAAGTGTTAACAGCTTGTTTAGACAAAAAAAGATGGTTCTGAAAACACAGTGTCAGTTATTAAGGCTCTTAATGTAATTGGTAGAGTTAATGGGTGTGTGTAGACAACACGAGCATTAATGCAGAGCACCTGAAAAATTTAATGTGGCCTTTTTTTTGTGGGTTGCATTTTTGTGTGCACAACACTGCATTGGTGTACACGCAAATGGCACTTTCGAGTAAGTTAAGACTCGTGTGTCATTCCCTGCAGATTTCAGTAGGGGAAGTCAAATACCAGTTTACTCCCTAGAATATCTTTCCTAATGTATTACACAGCAAGGAACACACGTAAACCATCTGGGCTTCCCAGTCCCCAGCTCTGGACTTTCACTGGGCAGTCCTGACTCTCACTGAGTCTCCCCTGGGCATGGTCATGGTCACCCCAAAATCCTTGTCACTTGCACCCACTTATGCTTGGTCGGTCTGGTCTCCCTTCATCAGTGCGTGATCTCAAAGACCCCATCCCAATCCCGAAGACAAGCTGCGTGAATCCACCCCTCTCTTTCCTTTCCCTTTTCATCCCACCATGTTACAAATATATGCAGGGTTTTTTTCCATTTACTATAGCTGCTATGATAACTCCTATGATATCCTAGAATAGTGAGTGGGTAGGTGGGTGGGTGTTTGTTGCCACCTAGTTGATTAGTGATTGCTATCAATGTTGTTGGTGATGAGCATTTCTGGCTTTTTTGGGACTACATTTCCCAGCATTCCCTAGCTCAGTGATCTTCATAGTTTCCAAAGGGGTTTCCATTGGAGCCCTCCTGTTCCCTAGCCAGGTCCACCATCAGTTTGTTTCTGTAGTGCCACATACAGTTTTTGGAGGTGTGTTGTGAATTGTTTTATAAATATTTTTGGAATGTTTTTTAAAATGTGGGTTTCTGTTCAGCTTGTTTCCCCCCGTGACAACATGGATCACTGTCTGCTCCATGCTGAGTGCGTAATGTCCTTTCTCTATCGGGCAGGCAGAGGGGAGTTTCTGAACACAACAGCTTGCAGAATCATGGAGGCTTATCCTTTCCTGTTTGTGTATGTCCTCCCCATCCCCACAGGGCACAGCACTGTGATGTGAGTGCTGTCTAAAGCTCCCACAGTTTTGGAACTGCTTCTTATTAAAGCTGTCTATAACTTGCTGCAGATTTGCCAGGTGGATGATTTTTTTGCTGTGATCTCCCTAAGCTGGTAGCGTGCCTCATGAGTTGCCAGCCTGACCTGGCCACACGAAAACTGGTTCCCAATGTAGTCATGACTGGATGAGTTTGCCAGTTTTATGATGGCCATTGCAGCCCTATTGTTTAGTGGGATGGCCTGATGCATGTTAGTGTCATGCCTCATGATGTGTGGCCCCAGCATCAAGACGATATGATACAACATCTCCCTTTTCATTCAGAACATCTCCAGCCACTGCTGGTTGTTCCAAGTCATCAACACGATTCCCTCCCACCAGTATGAGCTGTCTTTGTGGGACCACACTGCAGACTCTGGTCCTCCTTCAGTTTCCCCATGAAGTTAGGTCAAATTCCACTTCTTCACTTTCCTTTGTGTATTCCAAGTCCTCTGGGTACATGTTTCATCTTATTATTGTCATTAATGCTGTTCAAGCAGAAACACACCTTGAGACTGAACACTGTAGCATAGTTCCGATTCTTCTCAAGCATTCCAGCAGTAACCCCCAGGTAAACAACATTTGCAGAAACAGTACAGCCACCTTCTCCTCCTCCTCCTGCTCCATGTCCTCCTCCTGCCCCATGTCTTCCATGTTATGTATTTCATACTCATTCTCCATTTTGCCTCTCTCTGTCAGCAGTGGCTTCTCACCCATCTGCACCAGGGTGTTCTGGGATCTGGAGCTTGGTGTAGTTGCTTTTTCAACACTTCACCCAGACACTCCAGGGTATTGGGAATTTTGCACATCCTTTCATCCAATAATCAAGCTTGCAAACAAAAAATGTTTTGCCTACTCCTCTCCTACTAATATAGGCTACTCAAAACTTTTGCCAATTCAGGGAAAATAGGCTGTACTTCTGCAATAAAATTATTTGGCACAAAAGGCAGATAGGTATCAATTTTTGCAACATTCTGGACTATTAAGCAGTCTTCCCAAAGTACAATGGCCTTATTTACTCCATCTCCAGGTCTTTTTTTGCTATTAATTGGGTGCTTCATCACCTTTGGGTGCTTTGACACTTACAGGAAATGACTTCAACAGTTCTTGGAATTTTTCCACACCCTCATACAAGCACAAACTGAGTATAAAAGCTTACCCCTTTCACAAATTGCTTGTTCTATTGACTACAAACTGCTTCACCTTATCTCAGAAAGCCAAGGCCAACTGTTTGGAGCTAACAGCTCAGGAAGCTGATACTTCCAAAGCCTGTGGACCCAACTGGACCCTGGAAGTACTGGAGAACTTCATTGACATTTGGTGAGAGCAAAGGATCATAGACACGTGGGGTTTAAGACCTGCTTTGCTTGCACAAAAACCCAGGGACTTACAAACTTTTCTGCCTTCTTTTTTGCATTTTTTCCCCACACCAAGATGAGGCTGCTGGTGGGGGCAGGCAGGTTGCACCACTCAAACACTATAATTTGGGGAAGCAGAGGTTGGGGTGTGTATTCACTGTATCGACAAGGGAGGTTTGAGGTGGGTGAGGAACAACAGCACAGAGAGGTCAGAGAAGGACTCATCCCAGTCATGAGGCTTGCCCCTGGGGGACACAGCAATGTGAATCCAGGGTTCAAGAAGAATGCAGGATGATCAGGTGGGTGCAGTGAAGCTCTGAGTGCTATTTGATGCCTGCTCCCTGTAACGCGCGACTCAAAGGAGGACAAGGTGATGTACTACACACCACCTTTTTAAAGTGACACCTGATACTTCTCTGTGCCCTAGGGGGGCATAAATACAAGTGATCACCCCCAGGCACAGCAATTTGGGAGCCCCACAGCGATAGGCAGAGTGGTTAGGGGGACTCCTCAGCACCAGCATCCTCACATCCAGACACTCATCAACTCTCCTCTCCTGCAGTAACTGTGGTGTCATGCATGATGGGCTCTGCATATCCTGGGAAATTATATGCCAAAAGCCCTGCATCATTGGCATACCATGGTGGGTAAGCTCCAGGGGACAAGGCTGGGATGCCACCACCCTTGCTTCTAGATGCACATGCCCCAGAAAAGACTCTTCCTGTGGTGGTTTTGACTGTGGGGGAAAAGCAGGAGGTGAGCAGCGTGAAGTGGTTGTACCCCCTTTGCACCTGTCAATAGTGCCTCCTTCTCATCCATACTGGGATGAATGCACCACCTGCCATCATTGGTACATCACTGCCCTGCACATTGATAGGGTCATCTCCCATTGGGAGCAGAGTGGAGGGGTTGGATTGTTTAGTTCAAATTTATTGTAAATGGGGGTGGTGGAATTTTATAGATGTGAAGGAAGGTACGCAAGGAGCACAAGGGGCACCAGTACGAATTCTGATGCTGTTTCTATCCTCCTTCCCTCTGGTTTTTAGATACCCTTCTACTGCTTGATGCAGGTTGATTGATCCCTGTTGATGTGACAAGAGGATGAAACAGAAAGGTAGAAAGAGAAAATGAACAAGATGATAACACTTACTTCAGGATTCTATTAAACACTGAAATATTATGCATTATAATTATAGTTGACTTTCATCCTGACTTATATAGACTTATATAGTAACAGGCAATACTAAAAATAGAAATTAAATATTAATGCCTATAAAATTATATTAATAAAAGTTTATAGTAATAGTAATATTTACAATGACTTATCAATGGTCAATAATGATTGTAATGGTTCAATGCCTTACCATAGCATTTCAAAGCAGATAGACCTGCCTTATCACCCTGCACACAACACACACATCCTGGGCCTCCACCATACATATATAGCCAATGTATGATATAAGTTTATGTTATATAGACTTATAATTACAGTTCGATTCCTTACAATGAGAAAGCAGATACTGAGCATAAGGCAGGTGATTATGCGCCCTCCCTGCCTCTTTCCCCATTGGGGGCAGGGATGAAGGAAATGCCTACCTCCTGGTTCAAGCTGTTCCCTAGGTTCCTCTATTTTGTGGATCCATTTCATATCATTTTAGCCCTCCTCCTGGTTGCTGGCCATGCTTGCTAATCATCATATAATTGAATTGTAATCAGAGGATTGCTGTGGGCCACAAATGCAGAACCTTTCTTCTTGGTTACTGGCCAAGACCTCTGGCAAACTCCCTCCAGGGATCTAGGTAGTAGGCCCAGGCCTGTGGGCTTTTCATCCATGCTTGCCCACCTATGCACCTCTCCATTGCACCCTTGAAACTTTTGAATCAATGATGGCCACAAGCTGTGCTTCTGAGCTATAACCCTATATGACACTTCATACAGTCTTCTTGACCTTCTCCTCATTACTGGCCATGTCCCAGCAAATTTGAACTGGGATATGTCTTTTGCCTAGGGGAAAGCTTTTTGCTTGGAAAAACCCTTCCTGCTTTTAATATATAGTTTTCTCACCCTCCACCTCGTTACCTAGCCACTATAGTGGCAGAAGCTGAGCCTTTTTCACTTGCTTTGTCCTAAGCATCAGCACTTGCCCTGAGACTTACATCTCTCCATGCCTTACACTTCTTCATTCCTTACACCTCTTAGTTGCACCCTTTTAACTTTGTAATCATTGCTGGGGGAAAGCTTCTTGCTGGGTGGGGAAAATCCTTCCTGCTTCTCGCCCTCCTCCTTCTTCTAGGTTGCTGGCCAATACCTCCTCAGTCTGGGTAGTAGGCCCTTAACCTCACTTGCTCTGTGACTTACACCTCTCCCTCGTACCCTTGCAACTTTGAAATCTTTGCTGGCCACAAAGCAAGCTGTGCTCATGAGCTATGACCAGTGAAGTGAGAGAGGGCTCGGGTCACAGGTGGTACCTTTCACTAAAGAAGTATGAGTTTCTCCTCTGAATATTGGAGGCCTTCTTCTAGGTTTCTGGCCAAGACCTCTGCAGTCCAGGTAGTAGGCTCTTTACCTCACTGTCTCTCTGCCTTACACCTCTTGCCCTCCCTCTGGTTAGCTTTGACCAGTGCATTGGCAGAAGCTGAGCCTTCTTCACTGGATTTGACCTGAGCATCAGCTTGATTTGCACAATATTTGCAGGCCCATTTCATATAGTCTTCTCACCTGTTACTGACCATGTCCCAGAAAATTTGGACTGGGGTACATGTCTTCTGACACCCACCCACCCACCACTTTATCTCTTTGAGATTTCTGTCTCCTTAAGTTTCTTCTCTGATTTGAGGAAGCAGGGAATATTTTAAATAACCTAATAGATAGTAAAATCTCACCCCCACCTGAGGAGTGTACATGGTGGGGCAGGTGAGTTGGAGGACATTCATCTGGACCTGAGGAGACCCCAACCATGCCAGGGGGCCCCCATCTGAGGGGGGTCCTCCTTCTCTAACTGAGATTTGTGGGTAGGTTTGCTTGCTTTCTTGCAAGAAAATACTGCTTGTGTGTGGAAATGGAATGTGATGAAGTTCAGAAGGTCTGCAATATTGCAGTATTGAAGGAAGTCATCTAACTACTTTCTTAAAAGTTTCAAACTGCTTGTATAAAAATTACCAATATGGTAATTCTTCAGCTGTCACTGGGAACTATGGCCACTGCAGTGGCAGCACATGACAGGGGGTGCAGGAGTCTCAGGGGTTGCAGGTGGAGGGTACATGTGGGGGGGGAGCAGGAGGACAGGAGGGTACATGGGCAGGGGGGGAGGAGATGCACTATTGGTGGTGGTGAGGGACTGAATAATTAAGATAGGGTAGAAAATTAAAGAATTACTTATCTCCCCCATTTTAAAATAATAATTATAATTATAATAGGTTTGAGCAGACCTGGCCCAACCTGCCTGAATTACATGCTGTGAGGGAGGAGGAAGGTGGGGGAAGTGAAGGTGGGTAAAAAAGAACACACAGTAGCACCTACTAGCTAGAGGCTGGAGCACAGTGCCCCCTCATGGCAAAAGGGATTAATTAGAAGTCTGTGGAATCTCTGACTGTTTGCATGAACAAAATCCACAGCTGGAGTGGCATAACTGGAAAGCAATGCAAATTAAAATATCTCTGAGTAGTGTTAGTTTAAGGAACTAAATGGATTTTAAAGAGGTGGGAAATCCCAGGTCGTGCAAACACAAATGTAGTTACATCAATGTAGATGGGAAATTTTGTTTCATCTACACATGCCCAACCACAACAAGTAAACAAATGCATTTCTTAAGATGTAAGCAGAAAGAATTACATGTGGTAGGATACAGGCATGTGTTTTAAATGAGAAATCAAACTCCCGTGTCCCCCCTACCACTACAAAGAAAGTGTAAATATTCACTAGAGTTGAAATAAACTATCAACTATAAGTTGTGATAGATAGTTTAAGTTAAGAAATGATAGTATAGTTGTTTAATATGTATAGTTTCCTGATTTGGTCTGTTTTGAGGGCAAAGAAGAAAACCTGAAAACTGACAATAAACTTCAGAGCTTTAAAAGTAGTAACAACTGTTGTAGCTCCTGATATAACAAAATACTCTGAAATTCTAGCAGCTATAGGAGGAGGGTTAAAATGATTGTTCATATTGAATTTGCCTAATATAATATTTTAGTTATTTTCTTAGCACAGAAGTGCTGGTATAATTTTGAATTGATATGCATGGGAACAATAGAATTGTTTTATCCAAATACCTTAAAGATTTTATGTCTCAGCAATAAACATATGGAAAAAGTCTTTTAAATAAAAATTCTGAGGGGAAAACCTGTCTTTCTAAAAGCAAAAAACAAATTTTTTTAAATGACAGTTTGGTTAAAGTGTAAGAACGGTATTGGCATCCCTTGATCTCACATTTTGGAGAAAAAATTGTAAAGGTCCCAATTCCAATTACCAAAATGGTGCAATGAACCACTGAAAACAGTAAAATAAATGTAAACAATCCGGGTCACTTTATTTTTACACACACACACACACACAAAAACACCCCAAGAATTGTAATTATATGTGCATTGTTACTGCACATCAGCACTGTAAATGTGTAAATATGAATAAGAGAAATATGAAAAAGAGAAATCCTTACTGCAAGTTTTCCTTGGCAGGTTTGTGTGTTTTCTTTTGCAGAAACAGTGTAAAATTCAACTTAGTAGCAAAGGTGACTGAAACACTACAATGCCTCATTACCATCAGCAGCATTTTCTTCACCTGTCATGGTTTTATCGGCACAGCAAAAATTGTTTTGTTTGTCTGTTTTGTGTTGTTTCTCCTGTTGTGTGTTTGTTTGTTTTGTTTTAGGCTTCCAATATTTAGATGTATATGAATATCATAAAGATGTGATAAAAACCATTAGTAATACTCCCTCTAAATATAGAATTTGTCTGTGGATCCCAGACCAGGACTCTTTCCATCCAGTTTGGACAGGAAAGTTGTTCTAATCTTTGAACCAAAGAACAGCAATTCATATGAAAGTTTCAACTTGTAAAGTTTACTTGTTTAGCAAAATGGCATTTATTTAAAAATGTAATATGTGCATGTTCAGTTAATAACCTGATGAAATGTTTTTAATGTTAACGGAAATTTCATTTGTATTTAGATACTAGTTATAACACCAACATACTAGGATGTGTGTGAAAACTAAATTAAACCATAGTTTTACAGAAAAAGCAAGAGATGACAAACCTAGGAAATTAGTATTTGTATAAAGAAGTAAAGGAAACTCTTTATTGATTAAAGCAAAATACAGAATGGACGGGTATGTAAAATGATGTGAAACCCTGAATAGATAAGTATATTCAATGTGCAAAAAAAGGCCTAAACTTCTGAGTCCGAATCACTATTTCATTAAAGGAGGAGAGGCCCATGAAGTAGGTTACAAATATATTTCATTAACAAATTGTCTTTAATTTTAGACTAACTTTTTGTGAACAATATATATAACCTTATCAAATTTTATTTGAACAGTCCATGAAGTTGGTGATGGACATGGATCAGTTTAATGCTGTGGGAGATACCACTAACTATGATGTGTATAAATAGTTTGCACAATTAAAAAGAGAACAAGGTGGCCCTTCAAATATTAGTGAAGGAAGCCATTCAACAAATGCAGGAAAAAATACAGAAAGAAAAGATTGGCAACCTATTTTTATAGTCAATTGATGATCAAGTTATGTATTTATAACTAGATAAGATAAACCATACTTTGGATTCCAAGTGAATTGGACTGGTGCCTGTCATTAACCATCTTACTCCTGTGGTATATGAAATACAACTGAGTAGAAGAATCAAAATGGGTCCATGTATTTCAGTTAAAGTTATTCAATGGTGTATGACATTTAATGTATTAAATGTATTTGAAAGCCACAGGATACCTGTAACGGGGAATCCTAGCCCTGTCACCAGAAGACAGGTTGGCCCCTTTAAGGCCAAAACTTTTTGGGTGCAGAGTGCCAGTAAGGAGGAGGTTAAATCAGCTGACTGGAAGGAGCAGGCCAGGACTATAAAAACCCTGGGCAGAGTGACAGTAGGAGCAGCAGCTAAAGGGAAAAGAGTGCATCCCCGAACTCCATGGAGAGTTGTGGTGAGAAGTTCAAAGGCTGGAGAAGGAGAACTACAGAAGTGGAGAGACGGCAGCAACCCCAGAAGAAAGACTGTAGCCGATGGTGGGGAGCCGAAGCATGAATCCCGTGTCAGCTGGCATGCTGCCTTCTTTAATCACATTATTTTTGTGGAAATTATTGCCCATGGACAGGACTGTTGATATTTCTTTTTGTTATTGAATAACACCGGTGGTTTGGATGAGGCTATCTGGGGAAAGAGGAGGCCTCATTGGGACCCCACAACAGCGTGGGGATTTGATGCTGGTGTGGGTGCAGGGTTTGGAGGTGCATTGTTATTTTCAAGGAATGATCGCCATGATGGAGAGTGGTCCTAAATGTTAGGTTACATTCTATTGTCCTCTTTTCTATACTAACTGGAATAATGCTGATTGTAATGTATTGTTGAATAAAACAAATATATTTTAAATTGAAATCACATGTCTTAATTGCTTTACAATCTATAGCTTTGCAACAATTATAGTGATCCATTGAAAACAAAATGTTTTGAAGGATTAAGGAAAGGAAAATTATACAAATAGACTTTTTGCCTATTCCTTTTAATCTTATGTATTTTCTTGAGTTTTGCATTGTCTTAAGAAATCCCATTTTGTATTGCTCTGTAGCTTGACATAAGTGCTCAATCTTTGTATGCTGTATATAGGAAAGAATGGGTGAGAGCTTGTCTGTGGAAAAGAAAATCATCAGCTGTTGACTGGCTGAAGAATGCAGATAGATAAAATATGAAAATAAGAAGAATCCACCCCAAAACAGTGATAGAACAATGGCAATTGACCTTCAAGGAAGAACACAGTGATAACACAGGAAAAGCCCAGATGACTTAGTGAACTGACAAGGCTATAAAAGATGGGATGAGGTGCATCAATTTGGGGTATTGTTTTGCATGTCATCCTGGAGCATCAAATCATCTGACAAGATGGACTGGCAGAAGCCCAGCTCCTCCTCATGCTCAACTTGGCAGGCCACTAAGTTGATAGAAGCACTGATAAGACTGATAATGTATGCCAGTGCAGAGCAGAAATTGGGTTATGAACGTGGTGTGTGTGTGTGTGTGTGTGTGTGTGTGTGTGTGTTTATTGCTTAAGCAATAAACATGGTATCTTGCCTTATCTTCCCTCATAAGGTCTTACTTGTGATTTGAGCAATTGGCAATTTGTGTAACAGTAGCAGGGGAGACTTCATTCTTCTTGAGAAAGTCGGGCAATTGGCTAGTCATCTGAGGTGTCTGCACACAAATGCACAGAGCCTGGGAAACAAGCAGGAAGAATTGGAAGTCCTCACATAGTCGAGAAACTGTGATGTAATTGAAATAACAGACACTTGTTGGGATAGCTTTCATGGCTGGAGCACTGTCATCGCTGGGCATACACTGTTCAAGAAGGGGAGAAGAGGAAGAGGAGTTGCACTTCATATAAAAGAGATATTATTGCTCAAAACTCCAGTATGAAACTTGAGATACCTGTTGAAAGTCTTTGGGTTAATGTTGGAAGGGAGAGCAACAAGGGTGATGTTAGGGTGGGTGCCTGCTATAGGCCACAAGACAAAGAGGGTGAGGTAAATGAGGCTTTCTTCAGACAAGTAGCATAAGTTTCCAGATCACAGGCCATGGTTCTTGTGGGAGACCTCAGTCAGCTTGACCTTGCTGGCCCAGGCTGACCCAGAACTTCCTGCATATGACAGAACCAGACTCAGAAAGGGGAGAACACTGTCATAGCACTGACTGAAGTCACATCCCTCAACCAGCACAGCTGAGGATCTGTAATTAAACACCAGCATGACACTAGCTTCCCCCACAGAACCCTCACTGTCACACAACCGCTGGAGGTCACGTACCTTTACAGGCCACATGGGGGTTTGTAATACCTGTTGCTCCAGGCTACCCTGAAGCGATTGGCTTGAGAGAGGTCAGCCCACTCAGATTGTGCTCATAACAGGAGACAAACCCAAAAGAACCCTGACCACCTGGAGAAAGGTGTCTGTGTTATACTGCTGGGCTGGGGGTAAGGCCTGAAGCAAAGACACTATTATTTTACTTATTGGTTTATCCTTTTTCTTATAAAATCCAGATGTCATTGACCACAGACCTTTAAAAAGACCCTTGGGCTCAGCCAACTTATGCTGGCCCCAGGCCACTTGGTTTTCGTCTTTCTTTTCTTCTAGCACATGAAGCCAGGTGCCTAGGGAAGACAAGGTGCCTACTCTGATCACCAACAGAATACCCAAGTGGAAAGGGGTGGAGTGTAGGGAGGAGGAGCCCCACAGAAGACTTTCAGACATTATGATATACACCTGTCTCAATGAACCCTGAAATTGAATTAATGAAATTATATAATTTATGTAATCAGCAGGGATCCTGGTTTTCTCTGCTAAAGAAAAAAAAAACAATTTTTCTGATTAAAAAATACCCCCAAATCCACATTTTTCTATGATTAGAAGGAAACACCACTAGATAGATCAATAGATTGATCAATTGATCTATCATCAGGGATTCTGGTTTTCTCAAATAAAAATCCCACATTTTCTGATTAGAAAAACCCCACAAATAAAATTTTCCATTATTAAAATGAAACACCACTATATTGATTGATCTATCAATGTATTTTTCTAGTTGTGTTTCATTTTACTCACAGGAAAAAAAATATATTATTTCAGGTTATTGTTTTAATCAGAAAATCCAGGGTTTTTTTTCCAGAGAAAACCAGGACCCCATGATGATGAAGTGCTGCCGCCTGATATCCTTTATAGTTACACCAAGATGTAGCAGGTGAGATGCAAATATAGGCGAATAAGGCACTCACTGAGTGTGTGGCACCTGGGCCCACCCCAGAGCGGCTGCTCGTCCCAGGCCCCTCTACAAGCTAGCAAGGGCATGAAGGATTACAAGAAGGGATTCTACAAGTATGTTAGCAATAAGAGGAAGGTCAGAGACAGTTTGGGTGCATCCACACGTGCAGGCACATGTGCTTGCAGCACCTCAAATAGAAGCAGTGCAAATTTGAGCTGGGGCTTTTTGCCTCAGCACTGGTGCCTGGACAGGCACTTTGGTGTGGTGCAAGTTGTGCCACTTGGGATAAAATAATCCTGCTTGGATCTGCATCCAGGGAAAGCTAGAGCTTGGGGCCCGCACCTGTGCTGACTCCAGTATTAGGGTGACAGTATTTGGATCTTGGGGCTCACCGGATTTGCAGCTGAATAAAGGGTTTTTTTTGTTTTCTAACAAAGTCATAGTGTTATAAAGTATAGAGCCCATTGTGTAAGAAGAACAAGATGCAGCCCACCATCTAGCATCAGGAGATAAAGCAGAAGCAAGAATTTGGAGATGAAGAAGGAGTTAGCAAGAAACTAGAAAGAACCAGCAAGTGACCAGAGGAAGTGGAGATCAAAGTCTTATGCATGTGCTCACAGCAAAAAGTCATGTAAATGTATTACATGCATAGGCAACTCTATGCTAATGAAGTAAATAGTAAACAGAGGTGAAGATTAAGTGAGGAGGAGATATGGGTGGAACCAAAGGAGGGGTGAAGGTCTAGTAAATGTTAATGAGCATGAACCAAGGTGTATAAAATGTAAAAAGAACTAATGTTTACTGCAGGCCCCTGGTTTCTTGTTTTTTCTGGGACATGCCCAAAGCTGTCTCCATTTTGAATAAAGCTGTTGTGAGCAATGTGTGCTGGTGTTTGCTCCCTGCTTGCTCTGGCTAATGAGTAACAGGATCCATGGCCAACTAAATTGTCATCTCCCTAGTTGTTGGGTGCTGCATGGAGTTGGGGTCTAACACCCAGCAGTGTAAAAAGGTGCCCTCTCCTGGCCCCATCAGTACAAAAAGATTTCCTAGCAATTACTGTATTTTTGTGTATATAGCCTGCACATGGGTATAAGCTGCACCCATGTATAACCTTCAGAAAATTGTATTTTTGTAAATGAGTCCGTGTATATGCCACACCTGTGTATTCCCTGCAGCTGCGTATACATGGGGAGACGACACAACCCAGTCCACCCTGGCCCCCATGGTGGCAGCGCAGCCTGGTCCACCTTGGCACCGGCCCCCGCAGCAGCAGTGGAACAGCCCAGCCTGCCAAGGCCCAGCAGGGATGTGGTGTAGCCCACCCCAGCCCTGGCCCCCATGCCAGCAGAGGTGCAGCCTGGCCTGCCCAGGCCCAGTGAGGAGGTGGTGCAGCCTGCCTCTGCCCTGGGCCCCACAGAAAAAAAGTCCATCAATAGCCCGCAGCCCCATATTGCCTGGAACCATCCATTTTTTTTGTAAAATTGCATATACCCTGTGGGATATATGCATGAAAATATGGTAGCTCAGGACTACTTGCCCTCAGGAGCTTTTGAAGGAGGAGACTCTGGGAGGAAATTGACCATACCCTTTGTTGTCCCCAGCTGCTGCTGCTGGTTGCTGCAAGTTTGGTCTCAGGAGCTTTTGGGGAAAAGATGACCAGGCCCCTTTCTGTCTCTGGCTACTGCTAGCTGCTGGCTTGGTTTCAGAGTTTTTGGGGGCAAGTTGGCTACACCCTTCCTGCCTTGGGCTGCTGCTGTTTCTACCCCACCCCTGCATGGGGGGGGATCCTCTGCTACACACTGCATGCTGCTGGCACCCCCTCAGGAGGGACCCATCACACTTCACTGCAGCACTGCACCCCCAGCTTCTGCACTCCTGTTCCAGCCTGCTGCCTAGCCCACCACTAAGCCATAGTCAGGGGACAGTCTGGGAAGGGAGTCTGTACTACCTGTGGGCCCCTCCTCCATCATCCCTGCCAGAGCCTAAAGGTGCCTTGTCTGCCCCAGCTGCCTTGGCAGGATACCTCACTGTCTCCACCTCCACTTTCACCTGAAGCACACTCTGAGAGGCTGAACTGGATGACTACTACCACCACTAAGGCTGCTGCTGCTTCCTGTTCTGCTGCTGCCCCCTCTCTGGAGAGAGGGAGATTCCCTGCTTCACTACTTTGCACCACCCTACAGTGCACCTGCATTTGATTATTCCCTTAATTGTCTGCTTCTTCTGCACTTCCCCACAGCTGCCTCATCATATCTACTTCTGTGTTTGTGTTCCTGTGGGATGTGGGAGGGTACCCCGTAGTATTCTTGCAGGAGACCCTGACAACTCCAGCCAATAAGCTTAATTGGTGGGTGAAGTGGGGAAGAAGGGTCTTTCTTAGTCACCTCTCAGCCACTTCTTGTGGGTTGTATCATAGTATCATAGTATCTAGGATCAGAAGGGGCCTAAAGCAGGCCATCTCGTCTGACCCCCCCCATCAATGGCAGGAATGAGTGCCAAGGTCACAGGACCCCAGCCAAGTACCTATCTAATCCACTCTTAAAGATGCCCAAGGTAGGAGCAAGAACAACTTCCCTAGGCAGCAGGTTCCACATCCTAGTCACCCTAACTGTGAAGTAGTGTTTCCTAATGTCCAACCTAATCTTGCTCTCCAGTAACTTGTGACCATTGGTCCTAGTTACCCCTGGTGGTGCCCGGGAAAAAGGAGCCTGCCCTATTTCCTGCTGATCTCCCCTCAGCAGTT